>JABUQX010056806.1:0-25000 GCA_015478945.1 Trachelipus rathkii
TTATTTATTGATATATTTTATTAATTATTATTATTATATATTATTATTATTATTATATTATTATTATATTATGATTATTATTATATTATTATTATTATTATTAATTATATTATTATTCATATTAAATAATAAAATAATAATATAATAAAATAATAATAAATAATAATAAAAATAATAATAATAATAATAATAATAATAATAATAATAATAATAATAATAATAATAATAATAATAATAATAATAATAATAATAATATTAATAATGAACGCATTAGAATACATCTAATACATGCCAATAATACATAATAAGCCAATACTAAACATAGCATGATCTAACCTGTCGGAAAAAGCAGGTTACATCAGGTATTTTAATCAATAATGATAAAAAGTTAAAAGTAAAATTTTAAAAGTTTTAAAGTGTAAAGAATAAAAGTTAAAAAATTAAAACTTAAAAGTTACAAAATTTAAAAGTTTAAAAATACAAAGTTGAAGTTTAAAAGTTATAAAGTTTAATAGCATAAAATTTAAAAGCTAAAAGTTAAAATTTAAAAGTTAAAAAATTTAAAAGTATAACAGTTAAAAGTTAGAGTTTAAAAGTTATAAATTAAAAAAACAGAGTTTAAGTTTAAAAGTTATAAATTATAAAAGTTAAAAGTTAAAGTTTGAAAGTTATAAAGTTTAAAAGTTAGGAGTTAAAAGTTATAAAATTTAAAAGTTTAAAAGTTATAAGTCAAATTTTAAAAGTTATAAAGTTTAAAAATTCAAAGTTGAAGTTTAAAAGTTATAAAGTTTTAAAGTTTAAAAGTTAAAGTTTAAGTTATAAAATTTAAAAGTTAAAAGTTAAAGTTTAAAAGTTTATAAGTTGAAGTTAAAATTAAAAGCAACTTAATAGATATTATTACATATTTTAAGGTTAATTTATAATGTTATTCTGAATAATAATAGTTGAAAGCTGCACCGTCGAGCCACGGAATCTTATCTGGTTCCTCAATCATAAGATTGATAAACATTAAGCCTCAAAGGACCTTTGCATTCCTTCATAACTGAAATATATATAATATATATATATATATTCTTATATTATTATATATATATATATATATATATATATATATATATATATATATATATATATATATATATATATATATATATATATATATATATATATACCTTCACATTCTCACCCCTGACCACCCCACCGCGTCCAAATACCCAGCCGCCGCAACCGGCCTCCTCCAGTGTTGAAATGTTTTAGATTGCTCTTGGTTGAGAGTTAGATAGACAGTAAAGTAGAAAGTGGAATGTGTTCTCCGGGACCTGGTGACAGTTTGGATAGATGTTTGTTTGTGGTTCTGGTTGAGGTTGAAATCTGTGTTTCGTAGTAATTGTTAGGTTTTGGTGGTGCCGCATTTATTTGCCAAGGAATGCACTGCTGTTCTTGGTAGGGATAGAAGACTTGCCCGAAGTCACAGCGCAAGATCCTCGTCGAACCAAGATGGGCATTTCAAGATTCTCTCTCCCCCCACCCACAAGAAATTGTGGTGTTACCGCGACAGCGTGTATGCGCCGCCGACGCTTCCAGAGAAATCCGAGATTTATATAATATTATATATATATATATATATATAATATATAATATACTTATATAATATAATATATATAATATATATATATAATATATTATATATATATATAAGTATAATAATAATATATATAATATAAAATAAACATAGATTATATCAGTGGCGTTCCTGCCTCATGTTTGGACGCATGCAATGCTGGAAACTAAAAAGCTAAAGAAAATGCATCTCCATATAAAACTATATATATATATATAATATAATATATATATATATATATATATATAATATATATATATATATAATATATATATTAATATATAATATAATATTATATATATATATAAGTTAATATATATACATATAGAAACTGTACTTTAAATAGTTACGGAAGTTTACTTGAACATGGAAATCTATTCTCCCCTGGCTTTTTGCAAAATTCTTCAAATAACAAATTAATAAAAAATTGTCTTTAATTGTTCCATAAGTTTCTTAAGATAATTTTTTTCTATCGATATTCAGGAAATGATTGGACAATCTTACTTCCCATTTGAGAAGTTTTCTCAAATAGTTTTTAATTCTTCTTGAAGAGCTGAAATGAACCGTTCAACACTCGCACTGAAATTTGGTAATAGTTAGAGTTAAAATTATCAATCCATGGTGATTCGTTGAAGGGCATTCTGAAATCTTATTCTCTAATAAATACGTAAGGACTTCGGCAAATAGTGTCTTTAAAGCAAAATTTTTGTTTGGAGTAATGCAATAACCAATTCCGATCGCAATACGTGGAAAGCTCAAAGTATAGAACTATAATTTATCTTTTAAAGGATTGAAAAGCCCTTTGAAGGAAACTATATTGTAAGAATTTAAATTTTTTTGGCGAGCCACACATAGACAAATTCCAAATTATTAAAAGACATAAAGCGTTCTTTCATATACATAATGTTATCAAAATAATTTGATTATATAAACTGTAGTATAAAACGTGTTCCCCCTGGTGATGCGAAAACGATGATAAAATATGTTTTTTCTTTGAATGAAAATTAACCACATTTCTCTTTTACTTTTATTAAAGTCTCCTCAAATTTCGTGTTTCTAAGTTGTTCAATCTTCTTTATAGTCCCTTCGATAATAATAGAGGCATATACAATATCCATAGATTTCGTTTGTAAAATATTAAAAAGGTATTCAGTAAATGGAAATATTTGAGAAAATATTTCTAACAAAAAATTAAACTGGAAACTTTTCATAGCTGCAAGCAAGCCTCTTGCGGTATTTTCTGTATTTCCATCAAATTGTTTTGAGAATAAAATTTAAAAGATTAACAATATCTTCTATAGTTTCTTTTACTCTTTCAACGAGTCGTGATGAATAATTCCACCGACTTGGAGCCAATTTGGGAAAACGCTTGCCCACAATATCATCCAACAATGATGTTCTCTTAGTAGAACTGCTAAAAAATGATGATAAACACCCCAAAACTGAAAAAAAGGATTTACATTCGGAAATTTGTGAAACTGCTTGAATCAAAACAAGATTAAGCTTGTGAGCATAGCAATGAATGAAAATTGCCTCTGGTGCATGTTTTCTGATTTTTGCTTGAACTCCGTTAAGATCACTACCCATTACACCGGCACCATCATAGGTTTGTGCCACTAGTTTTTTCAAACATCCTAGTTCATTTAAATGATTTACCGCTAACTCACATATTGCTTGGGCGCTTCTGTCTTTGCTGACATCATAAAATTTTAAGAATCTTTCACAAATTTCTCCTTTTTATTAACATAGCGAACAACTATTGAAAGTTGAGATAAACAAGAAATGTCAGATGTTTCATCCAATAAAATAGCCACAAACATGCTTTTTGTAAGCTCATCCTTTATTTTATTTAATATAACTGCACTTACAGATTGTATTATGTCATTCTGGATAACAGCTGATGTTCCTTTAAAAACACCAGCAGTTTTAAAATGATTTTGGAGTTTTTCATCAAAGTCTGCGAGGCAATATGCCATTTCAATAAAGTTTCCTCTATTGTTAGAATTTTCGTTTTCATCATGGCCGCGAAATGCCAACTCTTGCATACCTAAAAAGCACGTAATTCTAATAAGGCGTTTCAGTATTTCTCTATTTTGCAAAACCTGTTCGTTATGGAGAGTTATTTCACATTTTCTTTGTTTGTCCAATTGGGAGTCAATACTATCGGATTTTCCAAATGTCATGAGATCAACATGAGCCTGTAGGTGAGAAAATGACTTTCCATGACGAGTAATGGCAGTATGAAAGTTATTTAAGTCATCATACCCGCGATTCACTGAATTCCATACTGAATTTTCCTTCGAGAATAATAAACATGGATAACAATATAATTTGTTATTTAAAATATTGCCACATAACCACGGTACACTATCGTAATATTTCGAATTAAATTTTCTATTAAATCCTTTGTTTTCTTTCTTTAAATTTAAGACAGGTTTTGGCCTACCATTATTAATTATACATTTTTTTTCACTATAACATAGAGAACTAAATGATTTACTGTTAAGTTGTTGAAATAGTTTTTCAGACATTTTTTTAAGCAGCCACAAAATACTAAATACAAAATACTAAAAACTTTGAAATAACTATGTATTATGGCAGACACATCTATATAACGTATGCAATATTTACTTGCACACTAATCTGACTAACATATTGAACATTGACGACTCTTATATCTGACAGCAATTGTTTGCCAACTGCAATATATATATATATATAATATATATATCTTTACATATCTATATATTACTGGTGATTTTCATTCTCTTCCTTCTCTTTCTTGAGCCTCCCAGCAAAAAAGGTCCTGTGGGGAAGCCAACTGGAAATTTATGGACCATATGGAATGGCCAGATTCCTACAAATTTCTCTAGGATATTAACCAGATGGATTTTTCCCTAATGGATTTATACTAACTCCAGATGGAAATTTTTTTGAAGGATAAATCCTAAAAAATATCCTCCAGGATATCATAGGAAAATTCTAGAACCTGTCCTTCAGGAATTTTCCCATGTCAAAAATATAGGAACCCACAGAAAATATTTGGTTTCACACACACATACAAACATACCCCTATAACAGTATTTTCTTCTAATAAATGATAAATTTATTATGGAATCGGACTTTAAGATATCTAGGATTTAGGAAAAAAGAATAATTAAGAAAACAAATAAATGTCAAAATGACATTTAAAACGGTAGCGTAACTGGGTCGCGAAACATAGGGTCTTGCAGGGATCGATCTTTTGTTCGGATCCTAGGCATTAATTACCTTGAGAAGTTCCCCGCATTGAATAGGCCTATGCCCGCGCGTAAAGTGTGAACTTTTATTTCTTTGTCTGTCTGTCTGTCTGTAGTATTTTTAACTTAACATACTTACGCTGCCATTGCATGCTTACATTCCATAAGGAAGAAAAGAAACGCCACTGATACATATATATATATATTTATATATATATATATATATATATATATATATATATATATATATATATATATATATAACTATATATATATATATATATAACTATACTCTCAACCCAAAGCTGCTGTATATATATATATATATATATATATATATATATATATATATATATATATATATATATATATATATATATATATATAACTCTATATATATATATATATATATGGTTAAAATATTCCCGACACCTTTGGAAAAAATTTAGTGTTGCCAGATTATGCGATTTATTTGTTTGTTGTGCTCAGCGTGGGCAGTAGCGGACTTTTTTCCTATAATTTCAAGAATTATAAATATTTAGGTTGGTTATATTCAGTAAGGTTAATTAATTAATTAAAAACCGTGTTAATTAAATAAATTGAAGTTTTCGGACTTATTTTAATAAAGCTATTTACTCTCAAATAAAGTTTTTACAGTTGTCACCACCACTCACGGGCAGAGGCCCTATTCAAGGAGGGGTGTTGCACGCCTCAGAAGTCAACAACTAAGGTAGTACATGAATGAGCACAGACGCAGGCTTTTTGAAGTGGGGGAGATTAATTTCAGCAGGAAAACACAGAGATGGAAGAGAATTCCACAGAACAGATGTGGCGGGAAAGAAGGAATCACCGCAGCGAACTAGCCTGGAGTTACCTACATCAACACAAAACTCATGTGCGGACACACACCTAGTTCTACGAGGGCGACGTAAGGATGGAGGTACGCGGTGACCAGCTCCTCGAGCACCTGCCGCTGCGGTACGTATAGAAAAGAGATATAAAGCACCAACATCGCCGCGCAAAGATAGAGGGTCAAGGGAACTGGAAAGAAGTACAGAACAGTTTATAAGCCTTTTGGCCTTTGACTCGACCCTAGCCAAAAGCCGGGTGAAACAGGGCTAGATCTTGAGAGCAGTACTTTCCATACAAGGGCGGATGAGGCCATATATAGCTGGAGCAACTGAAGAAGAAGAAGAAAAAAAAAGTCTCGCAGTCTAAACAGAACTCCCCAGTTTCTTTGAGGCCGCCCTAGCAACCGTTGTGATGTGAAGTGTTTTCAGAACATTTTTTTGTTTATGTTAAGGCCAAGGATGTTTATATTGTCAACAGGAGAGACGAGAGAACCGTCGAAGAGATAGGAAAGTTAGAAAGTGAGGGAGATTTGCAGAAGTTGAGTTTTTAAAAGAATTGAATTTCCACAAGGTTCAGACGACCCCACCGGAAATTCTAGCCAGATCAGCGAGAATAGAAGAAGCGGAAAGATTAAGACGAGAGGCAATTCTAGAAGTAAAGAAGGATCAGGAGTGAAAGGAAATGGCGGAGTTGAAGAATGAAGGTCCGCAAGTCATCGGCACATATAATTGAATAAGAGTTAGATGTGCATGTGAGAAGATCATTAATGATAAGTAGGAAGAGAAAGGACAGAACCCTGAGGAACACCACTATTGACAGAAAAAGAAGAAGAAGTCGCCCCAACAACAGCCGATATTGAGCGATTTGAAGAAAACTAGACATAAGTAAGCAAGAAGGAAGGAGGAAACCCAAAGGAGGGGAGCTTGCAGAGCAGTGACGCGTTACATTACCATACCGGTAAAATGCTTTGGACATGTCAAGCGCCACCGCAGTCTCCCCGTAGTTCCTAGCGGAAAACCATAAATCAGTAAAGATAGGAAGGAAAGTATCGCCAGTAGACCTCGAGCGTTGAAAGCCGTACTGGCGATCGGAAAGAGAATGCATGAATGAGATTCAGATGATCTAAGAAATGAGAGTTGAAGAGTTTCAAAAGATCTTAAGATAGGAGAATACAGAAGTAAGAGCTATAGGGGCGATAGTTGGAAGGATCAAGAGCGGCTTCCTTTTTTTCGAATAGGAGTTGGACATGTGCGTGCTTCAACCTGGGGGAAAGTGCTAGTATTGAGACGCAGAGAATATAGTTGGGCAGGTGGCGGGAGACGGCACAGCACCTCCTCCACTCGGGGAGGGGAGTGCCATCCGGGCCACCCGCCGCTTCCTAACGTTCGTAGATTCCAGGAGCCCATGCACCCGATCGAATGTAATCACAGAAGCAAAACCAGGAGACCTGATAGGAGAAGGAGGAGGATGAGGAATGCCACAGAATCATGCGTCCGAGAGGTTGGGATTGAAAATAAGGAGGGCCAGAGAGATTGGCCTTTCTGGTTCGGAAATTAGCAACAGAGACAAATCAGAGCGAATAAGAGGAGGAAAGACAGATTTACAAAGTTGTTTAGAGATGTTTTTGGCAGAGGCCAGAAAGATTTGTCAGGAGAACCAAGGAGGTTAGACTTTCGGTTGATGAAAGCCCGCTTTGCTCGTCGAAAAGTACTCTGCAACGATTTCTAGCAGAATGAAAATTACTTAGCAAGAGTGATAGGAGGAACGAAAATTTTCCAACTCCCGACACGCACTGTCTAGCCTGGATGGCCGAGAACATAAGCACGATCGAACCATGATTAAGAAGAGAAAGATTTAGTCGAAGGAAGGAATGAAGGCGCGCGCCATCCATCAACGATTACGCTCCCACCTTATCTCGGCGAAGTTGAAGCGTCACCAGAGCAAAGCATTCATTTAATTATGATTAGCGTACAAGAAGCAACGCGAAGGCCCCTGATGACCGATCAAGTGCCAGAAAAAGCATAGGGCAGGATGCAGACTGTTTGAGAGAAAGTGGCCAAAAAATTAAGAGATATAAGGTTGTGGTCAGATTGACCAATAGGAGCGAGAGGTGGTGTGTATAAGAGAGAGAAGGACTAGTGGTGGAACATAGGTCAAAGTGTGTTCAAGAATTGTTTAGGACGATCCGGAATGTGTAGTTCTTTAATTAGTTGCTCCAGTTCGTTGAGAATGTTAAATGATTCGGCCTCCTCCCCCTAAAATCAGTATGAGAGGACTAACCATTCAATTTTGAAATCCTAAATAGAGGACCTCAAACATTGGATGAGAAGATATAACGGTCTCGTGAGAAGTAGTATTCAAAAAAGGCGTGAAAATCTGTTAGGAGAACAGGTAGCGAAGCACAAGATTGTGTAGCTAGAAGGAAGAAAGATTTTAAGCCTTAGAACATCGAAGTTAGGAGATTCACAGCAATTCTCGGGACGTGTTACAGTGTTTATGTTAGGCACATACACCACCTTTAGACGGGTATGAATAAGTTGTGGTTGGACCTCATTAAGCAGGTGAGGATGAATTCCTAGCCATCTGGACCTCCAGAACAGGAGCAAAAGAAGTTGGGGTTAGAGTTAGGAAATTTTCAGATGCAGGGGATTGAATTGCAAATACGGATCTTAATAAGATCTGATAGTAAGCCCCTTACTGTGCAAATCTGCTACCATGCACATACAACAACCACAAAACAAACAAAGACAAAAACAAACAGACAAAAAAAAAAACAAACGAAAGACTGATGAGAAATCCTTTGGAGTTAAATTATTCACACAGTAAAAACTAATTTAAAATAAAGTAAATGCTAAAAGCTAAAAAATCGTATTTTACCAGTAAATATGTAAAAAATATGAAAAATCTTAAAAGTTTAAACACTTTAACACAAATTCACGAATGAAAAAAAAAAGTAAATAAAATTGATTTAAACATTAAAACCTAAATTTAAAAGGTTAGAGAGTGCCAAAATGATAAAAATCAAATTTTTAAACACAGCGAAGACGAAATTCAAAATTCATAAACAGTATTAACTTTAATATAACCTACGAAATTGCAGCCACTTAAAAAAAAAAAGTGAAACTTCACGGACTTATCTTTTAAAAACCTCGTACGTAGAACTTTACTAAAACGGATAAAATGGTATCAAAGTAATCAAGATTTAAAAATTTAAATAATCAAAAAAAGTTTGCAGAACACGGTTTCACTAAACACAGCACTACATAAACACAATAAATAAAAAAAATATTATTATTTCAGTGGCACATTCAAGCACGTCTTCACACCACGAAATCTACTATATTCACGCCTTATATATGGCATATATACTATATATATATATCATATAATAACCTTAATATATATATATAACATATATATACATATATATATACACTGCTACTATATATATATATATACCTTATATATATATATATATTACTATATATATTTGTTTATCTTTTAAAGGATGTTAACCGATATTTATCGAACGAACGATAATCGATTTTTCACTGATTATTTCAAGCAACTAGAGCTTCAGAGTAGTCAAATAAAGTGTGCGCTTTTTTCGTTGACCTAGGCTAGTTTCAAATATTTATTTAGTTTTAACGTTGTATTTTGTTCCATGTGGATGTGTTTGACATAGATTTCATAATTTCAAATAAAATTACATTATTAGCCTTTATAATTGTATTATAAATTAATACAAAAAAATAAAACTTGCATTTGTGGTGAAAATTGTAGTTTACAATATTAATTATAATTTTTTCGTGAGTTTCGTAAGTTTCGTAAACAGTACAGAATTTGTCCTGAAGGTTAGTTTTTGCATAATTCTCGTCTCCCTTTTAATAACAGTTTACGATAAATATATTTACTTTATAACATATATACCATACATATATATATATATATATATATATATATATATATATATATATATATATATTCTCTTCATTTATAAATAAATATATATATATATATATATATATATATATATATATATATATATATATATATATATATTATTTTTGTTTCCTTCAAATATTTCCTTTGTAAAATTATCGCCTAATAACAAACTTAGACTTAAATAAATATATTTTAATTTGTAACACTTAAGAGACCTGGTGGTAGACCTTTTATATATATATATATATATATATATATATATATATATATAATATATATATATACTATACTATACTATATATATATATATATATATATATATATATATCTTTACATAACATATGCTTGCACTCTTCTTTCTATATATATATATATATATATATAACATATATATATATACTCAGTAAAGTTATAACGCCCACGGAACCGGGAGCTCGGATTCAAAAAATTTTTCACAGGCTCTATGATACATAATAGACGTTTTAGGGTCAGAAATGAAAAAAAAAAAAAAAAAAAAAAAAAAACAATCATATCTTCAAAAGCTACAATAGCTACAGCGAAGAATACATTTTTGGAATCTTGTGGCAAAATTTTAGTAAGGAAAATGTGGTAAGGCTGCGGTATACCGCAACGATGGTAGGAGTCGGGGTCTCTCGGCCTTCCGGGGAACTGCGGGGTAGGACTATTTTCCCCCTCCGAGGGTCTCCGGAACCCCGCTCTTTGGTATTTGGGTGTCGCGGGGGTTTCCCTCCCTCCCCCCTACGGGTATGTTACTAATGTTCCCCAGCTCGGCTCAGGCCTACATTTACCTTAATACCTTTACAAATGACATGTATAATTTCGCCCCTAGAACAGGTAAAAAAAAAAAAAAAAAAAAAATTCATTTCGACCCTGGGCATCTATTTATGTATCATAGATGCTACCTGTGGCGAAATTTTTTTTGATCCGAACTCCCGTTCCGTGTGGGCGTTAAGTAACTTTGTCCAACATATATATATATATATATATATATATATATATATATATACTCCATATATATATATATATATATATATATATATACTATATACATTCACCACTATATATATATATATATATATATATATATATATATATATATATATATATTTATATATATATATATATATATATATATATATACACTTTTATATATATATATATATATATATATATAGCTATATACTGTATAATATCTGTATGCGTATCAAATATCTTTATATATATACATATATATATATATACGCCTTGCTCTATATATATAACTATAACCATATATAACCTTATGCCTGCCTCGCCATATATATATATGTATATATATATATATATATATATATATATACCATACCGCCATATAGCATATACCATACTCATATAACATAATAACACCTGCTGCTCCTCTCTCTTGCTCAAAGGATAACAAAGACTTTTTCCTTCATTTAAGCGTGATGTAATTTTCCTCTCAGTGCGGATACCTATACGGACAGGCCAAAATTGTGGTCAGTAGGAAATTTTCTGTAATATTGATACAGTTTGGAAACACTAAGTGGAATACATAATCTCATTACCCTCTCTTCAAGCATCATACCATTACCAGCAGGCTGTGTTCCCCACTTAGGCTTAGAAATGTAAAAGCTTACATAGCATAAGGTCCAGCTCATTTTGGATCTTGAGCCACGTCAGCGGTGGCGAAAATATCTAAATGAGTTGAGCCAGAAGCTGAGAGCTACTTCTTAAACTAGATAATCCCTTGTATTATAATCTCTTGGTTTTAAAATATATAACACAATATCCCTGACCAAGGAGCCCTGCTGGGAGTGGGTAATGAACCCCCAAAATTCATGAATGAAGTTCGTTGGTAACAAACACCTAACCCTAACCAAACATAACCTAAGCTTAAAAAAATACTTTTTGTAAAATCAGGGGGATCTTGTTAATGGACCTTATGTGTTTTGCCTTAGTGTTTCGTTCAGATTTGAACAAGCAGTAAATCACAGCAGTGATTTTCAATGGTTATTTAAGTTAGAGTCTCTCTCTCTCTCTCTCTTTCTCTCTCTCCCTCATTTTCTCTCTCTCTCTCTCTCTCTCTCTCTCTCTCTCTCTCTCTCTCTCTCTCTCTCTCTCTCTCTCTCTCACTCTCTCTCTCTCTCTCTCAATATTGAGGAAAAATAATGCCAAAACATCGACCATTTGATCCCCTCAAAACGGGTAAGTTAAAATATAAATTAAATATTTAAGGTCAAACTGAGTAAAAATTCTAGTAAAGTTTAGCAAGTGGAATGTTAAAGTAAACACAGATTTTTACTTGCAAGCAGTGGCGGCTTTCGTCCATAAGCACTGCAGGCACGCAGCCCTCAAGAATTTCAAAACTAAGCCACAACTTACTAAACTTAGCATTTTGTTATTTCACCTTGTAACTCTCTCTCTCTCTCTCTCTCTCTCTCTCCTCTCTCTCTCTCTCTCTCTCTCTCTCTACTCTCTCTCTCTCTCTCTTCTCTCTCTCTCTCTATATATATATATATATATATATATATATATATATATATATATATATATATATATATATATATATATATATATATCTCCCTGCTGCTATCTTTCTCTACTACCACTATACTATGAACACATCTACTTTAAAGGATGTTAACCGATATTTACATCGAACGAACGATGTAATCGATTTTCGATTCAAGGCAATAAGAGCTTTTGGAATGCTCAAAAAACATTTTTTTAACTAATGTACTACAAAGGTTTTAATCAAAGATGAAAGAAAGGAATCAGGGATCTCTCGGCCTCAGCATGGGATGACGGGGACTTCACGTTCCCCTTCTGTTCCACCGTCGGCTCGAGCCCCTTAAAAAAAATGATTTTCTGGAGCATAAAAAAAAATTTTTTTTGGCAACTCTTGCGCTCACTTCTATTAAGGTTTTGCTTTAACACGTGACACTGCAGGGTTCCACGCGTAGTGTTCGGCGATTTTTCGATATCATGTCTTTTTATGTAACTTCCCTTATAAAGAAGTACTTTTATATATATATATATATATATATATATATATATATATATATATATATATATATATATATATATATATATATATATATACTAACATAATTTTTGTCGGGCGACAATTTATAAAAATAATAAGAACTTGAAAATAATTTGTTCCGAAATAGCTCACAACATATTTTTACTTATGCTAATCCGAGCGAATATATAACCGTGAATGTAGCTTAACTAAAGGTTAGGATTACGGAACAAAAAAATTATGTGCCGATTACGATATTTTTGCTTTTGAACTTCATTTATTATATTTTTAAATTTCCGTCATTTTAATTTTAAGCACAGTCGTTTTCCCAAAACATTTTTCGCATTCGCATTAATATATATATATATCGCCTTATATAGCATATATATATATATATATACCACTGCTGCTATAGCATATAACCTTATACTCTCCACTGTACCTATATCTCATATATATATGCATATATGCCTGCCGCGCACATATATATATATATATATGCCATATATATATATATATACTATATATATATATATAAATATATATATATACGCACTGCTGCGCGCCACGCACGCTATATATATATATATATATATATATATATATATACTCATATATATGCTCTATATATATATGTATATATATATATATATACTTGCCATACAAGCAAGCACCCCCTGCACAAGAACCAGGCACACTGTTTTTAAGGAATGGTTAGCTAGTGAATAAGCTAATTTAGCATTAATGCTAAAGCTAATAATTTGATGTTAAGGGAGACTTCATGGCACAGACCCCCTAAACTTCAAAATAAAAATTTTCGCATTTTATTGTATCTAAATTAGTAGAAAAATTCCTCCTGAACATCATGGTGTAATTATTTTAAAAATTCTAAATAGTTTTTAGATACAGAAATTTTTTTAGAGGTGTCGGAACTTGAAAATTCGTTCGTCAAAATTACAGCCAGTTCAGGATCAAAGAAAATGTTTTGTTGCCATTCTTAGAAAATCTGAACATTTTACTCAACCTCTAGCTCATTCTTCGGATTTTGCTGGGTCAGTATTGGGCGGAGCCGGGGCTGGGTCAAATCAGGCAGGCAGGGCAGGGGCCAATCAGGCCGGGGCCGGGGCCGGGCCGGTTATATTTTTTTTCATGAAATAATTTTTAGATGAAAAATTTATTGCAAGAAGTGCTGGACAATTTTCAAATAGTACAGAATCTAGGGTGGATCCGGATCGGATCGGATCGAATCCAGAGCCGAGTCGAGGTCAGGGCCGGGCGGGCCGGAGCCGGAGTATGATTTTTTTAGAATATATTTTTAGAAGATCTGCTGAACAATTTTCAAATAGCAGGTAACGGCATAGTTTCAGGATCGGGCTGGGCTTGAAGTTGGAGCCGGGCCGGAGCCCAGGGCTTCCGCGAGCCAGGCCGGATACTAGGGTATGATTTTCTAAAATATGACACGGGGTGAAAAGAGGCTAATGCCGAAGACGCGTGCTGAAGACAATTTTTCAAATACTAGTGCAAGAAACGCCCAGTCGAATCGGAGCCGAGAAAGGTGATGTGTCTACAAAGACGAAGGTGATGTCGGAGCCCGAGGCTGGGCCGGAGCCGGAGCCAGGCACAGGTATAGATACTTACAAAAATTTTTTTGGTTGAAAAATTGCAATTGCCAAGAGACGTGCTGAACAATTTTCAAATAGGTGCAGATCCTTGAAGGAGGTGGATGGATCGGGCGAGAGTCAAATGAGAACCAGTCGGAAGCCTGGCGGTACATGGTTTGATTTTGAAATTTTTTTTTAGGTGAAAATTTATTGCCAAAGAGTGCTGAACAATTTTCAAATAGTGCAGAAACCTTAGTTGGATCAAGGATACGGATCCGGAGGAGGCGGATTCATGGGTATAGAGGTAAGAAAAAAAAGTACTGGTGTTGAAAAGTATTTGTTGCCAGAAAGACATTGCTGTTTTTATCATTTTCAAATGAGTGCAAATCTTGTAGTCGGATCCGGAGTCAGGTCAGTGGGCCCAGAGTGCAGAGCCAGGATACAGGCCATAAATTTTTAGAAAAATATTTTTGGGTGGTGTGCCAGAAATCGTGCTAAACAATTTCTGGAGGGTGCGAAACCTTAGCGTCAGATCCGGAGTCGGACGGAGCCGGGCCGAGACCTGGGTATGAGAACTTCAAAAAATATATATTTTTAGAGGTGAAAAATTTGTACCAGAAGACACTGACAATTTTTCGAAATGACGATTGCAGAAGCTTTAACGTCAGGTCGGATCCGGATCCGGATTCAGGGCAGATCCTGGTATAAATTACCGAAATAATTTTCTTGAATGAAAAATTTATTGCCGAAGGCGCGCTGCCTTGAACAATGAATTTTTTTCAAATAGTGCCGGAATCTTGGCATCGGATCGGATTTGGTTCGGAGCCAGGTGGATTCAGAGACCAGGAGGTGAGTCCGGGCCAAAGTATGATTTTTCGAAAAATATTTTTAGGTGAAAATTTATTGAAGAGAGAAGACGTGCTGAACAATTTTTCAAATAGTGCAATTTATAGGTGAAAACTTTATTGCCAGAAGACATACCGTGCTGAAAATTTTTCAAATCGTTCCGAAGTGCATTAATTAGATGCAGGGCTGAAAATGGAGAGGGGGCTGGCGCTGGAGCCGGAGCTGGAGTCAGAGCCCGGAACTGGGTATGTGAATTTTCAAAGTATTTTTGGGTGTAATTTGTGTAAGAAAACGTACTGAACAAATTTCAAATAGTGCAGAAACCCAGTCGAGTCGGATCGGATCCAGATTTCAGAGCCTTATCCTTGGTATAAATATTTTCAAGAGATAATTTTCTTAGATGAATAATTTATTCCAGAAGGCTTGCTGAACAATTTTCAAATAGTGCAGAAACTGTAGTCAGATCCGAAGGCAAGCCAGGCTCGGAGCCGGTGAAAGGCAGGAGCCGGGCCTGGGTATTTTAGTGAAAAATGTGTTGCCAAGGGCAGCGTGTTGGCTTTTTCCAGGTACTACAGGGAAATCTTAGTCGGAACCGGAGCAGGCAGGCCAGACCAGTTTACGGATCCTGGGCATGAATTTTGAGATATTTTTGGGTGAAAATTTATTGAAAGAAGATGTTGCTGTTTAATTTTCAAATAATTGCAGAAACCTTTGATGTCGGATCGGAGCAGGATCCGAGTCGAACTAGACAGATCAAACATAAATATTTTTTTCAAGAAATATTTTTAGTTGAAAAATGTATTGCAGAAGACTTGCTGAATAATTTTCAAATAGTTCAAAAACCTTAGTCGGATCCGGATCCGGAGTCGGAACCAGAGTCGGAGCCCGGATCCTGTTTATAAATTTTTCTAAGAAATATTTTTAGATGAAAATTTATTGCCAGGAGAAACGATAGCGCTGAACAATGTTCAAATGCGTTACGAAACCTTAGTTGGATCTATGGATCCGGAGTCAGGAAACGGGCCGGATTAACTTGGTATAATTTTGTTTCCTATAAATATTTTTTTTGGGGGAAAAGTTTATTACAGAAGGCGTATATAAACAATATTTTTTTCAAATAGTGCATGAAACCTTGATTCCGGATCCAGCGCCGGATCTGGAGCCGCAGCCAGATGATATAAACTTGGACTTGATTCTGGGCATAAGTACCAAAATGTTTTTGTGCATTAGCTTATTTACTTAGAAAAGTATTACCCAATTCTGCAAGGCAGTGCACGAAACTATATGAATTGAGTTGGGCCAGATTGGAGAAAAATAATAATTATTTTTCTTTGGTTTCTCTCGGGAAAATAACACAGAGCTTGAATTGTTTCAATTGAAGAATATATATATATATATATATATATATATATATATATATATATATATATATATATATATATATATATATACTGCTGCTGCTATACTATACTCTCTTTATATATATATATATATATATATATATATATATATATATATGGATTGGGTTATATGAAAAAGAGAATCAAACGAATTAGAGGTGGGGTGAGGTAGCAAGGGATGGTGTTAGAGTAATGGAGAATGAAAGAGAGTGGAGGGTGCCCTACCTATTATATGCGGATGATTTAGTTTAGTGTGGCGAATCTAAAATACCTTTGAGGGGATTAGTAGAGAGAGATTTGGCAGGTGTGTAAAAGGAAGGGAGGTTTGAAAGTATAAACATTAGAATAAGTAAGGTTATCGTTTGGTCGAGGATAGTTCTCTCTGTGTGAGGAGTTATGTGTTGAATGTGGTGGCACCGGGGAACAAAATGCCAGGGTTCTAAATATTTGGGATATATGGTGATGAAAAGGGGAACTGATGATGCAGGAGAATGTAATATGAGAAGAGTTACAATGAATAGGAAGGAAAGATGGCTGGTGCAGAGAGGTACGTCACAGCAGTGGATGCAAGGGAATAGTCTTCCGAGTGTGCTAGGGTCTTACATGACGGTATGTCGCTGTACCTGTGCTAATATAGTAGTACGAGGAGACTATGAATGATTGCGGAATAAAGGAGGTACCTGTCTCTGAGAGTATAGATATAAGAACTTTTATGCTGGGGCTGAGCATTTTTGATATATGTTGCTCCTAGGGTTACAGGAGCATGGCAAGCCAGATCAAAACCACGCTGACATGGGCACGAATGCTTGTTGCGATAGAAATTTGCAACCATAAGACGATGAGAAAAATTTCGCTTTCGCGCGGGACGCAGAACCATCGACAACAGCGTCATGGGTAGACAACGTGTGCAGGGAGCCTGCCGCTGGTCGATCTGCCACTTTCAGAAAGAGGGTATCTCGGAAGGAACAGTTTCAGTCTTCTGCTTCCGCGATATCACTGCTGAAACGGTACTTACAGCAAAATTCATAGAAGGGTGGCTTGCCACTTTGGGCTACATAGCATTCTGCTAGTTTGCTCCCGTGTTACGGAGCAACCAACCAAAGTCAGGCCACGCCGACAGTGGGAATTTATCATTCTTCATTTTGCGCGACCAATTTACAATATCAAGACGAAAAATTTCACTCTACTTCGAACCTGCCGTCAACAACAGCGTCACCGTTAGACAATGTACAGGAAGTTCCACCACTAATCCGATCCGACACCACAAAAAAATAAGGTATCTCTTTACAGTTTTCAAGTTTCCTGCTTCGATATCTCTGCTTTGAAACTCGATACTTATTTAAATCCATAGAAGAGTGGTTGAACCCCAGCTGGGGCTACACGGCATTCTGGGAACTCCTGGGTTACAGCGGGGGCATCGACGAAGATAAAGACGCTGACATGGGCACAACTTGTATGCATTTGCGACAAAAATTTCACTCGCGCCGGGACTCGAACCAAACGACAACAGCGTCGCCGTTAGACAATGTGCAGGAGGCTCTACCACTAGTCTGATCCATATTTGAAGCACATCTTCGGTTTTCAAATTTCTTGCTTCGATATCACTTTCTTTTGAGCTCGATATTTATTCAACCAAATCCATAGAAGTTGTTTTGGAACCCTTGCTTTGGGGGTAAACGGCATTCTGCTAGTTTGCTCCAAATAAACAAGAAACAACCAACCAAGAGCCCACCACGCCGATATGGGCTAACATGGCATTGCGACAAATTTTGCCGATAATAAAGAGACAGGCAAAAATTTCTCCTTGCTTAGGACTCCCGACATGTTTAACAGCGTCGCTGTTAGACAATGTGCAAGAGGTTAAACCACTAGTCAGATCCGACACCCCAGAAAAAAAAGATATTTCGTTACAGTTTTTAAGTTTCCAGCTACTGCTTTGAAACTCCATACTTATTAAAATCTACAGAAGGATGATTTGGAACAGCCCAACCCCCTTTACAGGGCTACAGCATTCTTCCAGGGGTGCTCATGGGTAGCAGGACCAACCGAAAGGTCAAGGAGCGCCAACAGGCGCACAACATGCTTCTTACGACAAATTTTTAATAAGATAAAAAAAAAAGAAAGAAAGCTCGCGCTGCAGGACTCGAACATGCGACAACAGCGTCGCGTTGGGCAATTTACCAGGAAGCTCATAACGACGGTACGATCCGCCTCACAGAAAAAGACGCATCGGAAGTTTTCAAAATCTCATGCTTCAATATCACTGCTTTGAAACTCTGAACTTATTTAAATCAAGGGTGATTGGAATCTCTCTGCCGGGGCTACACGGCATTGGCACGGGGTGCTCCTGGGGAGCAACCGACCAAAATCAAGGAACGCCGACATGCACAAGATGCTTGTTGCGACAAATTTTGCAATAATAAGACGAAAATTTTTTCACTCGCGCCAGGACTCCAACCATCGCACGTAAACAGCCGTTAGACAATGTAAGAGGTGGCTCTACTACTAATCGATCCACTTCCCAAGAAAAAGAAAGGCATCTCGAGGATTTTCCAAATCTCCTGCTTCTATATATCTGCTTTAGGCACCAATACTTATTTAAATCCACAGAAGGATGGTTGGGCCTGCTGGGGCCACACGGCATTCTTCAGGGGTGTTCATGTTACAGGAGCAACCGACCAAAGTCAAGAACGCCGATATGCGCACAATATGCTTGTTGCGCAAATTTGCAATAAAAAGACGAAAAAAAAAATTCACTCGCGCCAGGACTCGTACCATCGACAAACAGCGCCACCGTTAGACAATGTACAGGAGGCTCAACCATAGTTCGATGCGCCTCCCCAAAAAGAAGGCATCTCGGGAAGATTTTAAATCTCCTGCTTCGATATCACCACTTTGAAACTCAATACTTATTTAAACACAGAAGGGTGGTTTGGAACCCCCTCTGGGGCTACTCGGCATTTTTCAAAGGGGTGCTCAAGGGTTTACGCTGTAGGCAGCCGACCAAGTCAGGATCTCCGACATGCACCAACAGGCTCTCGTTGCGAGAAATTTTCCAATAATAAGACGAAAATTCACTCGCGCCAGGACACGAGCCATCGACAAGAGCGTCGCCGTTAGACAATACAGGAGGCTTTACTACTAGTCCGATCACGCCTCTCCAAAAAAGAAGACATCTCGGAACAGTTTTCAAGTCACCTGCTTCGCATCACTGCTTTGAAACTGTACTTTATTTAAATCAATAGAAGGTTGCTGGAACCTATATATATATATATATATATATATATATATATATAAATATATATATATATATATATATATATATATATCTTTATATATATATATATATATATATATATATATATATATATATATATATATATATATATATATATATATATATATACCTATCTATATGAGTAAAAGTTTTTCTTTTGCCGTATAAAAATGAAAAAACTTTCAAATGTTTACATTTTGTGTTTTCTAGCATTTCATTTTCCTTACATGAGATTTAAAAAATATTCATTAAAAAAACGAACAGATTTATTTTCTTCAAATTTGGTACCAAGCTCACATATAAACGTGTAAACAAAATGACGTTTATATTAAATGTTTTGGTAGAACGTAAGGTGGTGTCAGCCATGGTTGACTATTCTCTGTTCAAAATTTTTTGAAAGTACTTTTCAGGGATTGTCAAAAAAAAAGCAAATTTTCAAAAAAGGTGTCTAAGTAAAATTTATTACCACACTAAATTGGAGTATTTTAGTGCAAAAAAAATTGAAATATCTTGAAAATTAAAGATTTTACGGCAGTTTTTGTGGAAATTCAAAAAAAAAAAAAAATTCTCTCTTCACCTAAAACTGTTCAAAAACGAACAGTTTTTTGTTTGTTTTTTTAATTAAAGATATCATAGTTGTTCATCAAAAAAATATTTACTTTTATCGGTTTGGAATAGTTGAGATTTTGCTATGAAGTCTCCCCTTAAGTCATGAGAATTAAAGAATAGATTTAAATACCTAGTAAACAAATACCAATTTGTTGTGTATGGTTTATTATTATTATTATTATTATTATTATTATTATTATTATTATTATTATTATTATTATTATTATCTTATTATTATTATTATGAATATTGATTGTCGATAAGCGGATTTTCTTTTGATTTTATAACCATTGTCAGGCACTATTGTGGTGCCATCGTTGTGGAATCGCTCATCCAAAGTCAAAAGTCTGGAGTGTGCAATTGGAATGTTGGTGCAAAGATTATTAATATTAATATTAATACATTATATTAATACTATGTTAATTATATTAATACACTATGGTTGGTGTTTCGACGGTAAGAGCGGCCCATCATCAGTGGTTGGTTTGTTTCATCATTTGGGAGGGGAACAAACAGGAAGGTTCGAAGTTGGAACGATGGGCGCAATGCTGAGTCAATCCACTTGGAAAGTCACATTCAGAGGTCAGTTTGCCTCTTGCCGCAAAGTTCAAGTTTTTCTGGTATCCTCTTCGAAGCGATCCACCCTTCAAACATCTCGTTCTATTGAGGCAGAAGATTTCGTAGAGAGGCTGCGACTGAAGCTTGCTGCTTCGTTGGAGAGGTTAATTTTGTTTTTGTTTTAGAGAGCGGACCTCACCAACGAAGGGCATATGCCGTCCCCCAGACAGACAAAATATTGCCCTGCAGGCTATCATGAGCTCAAGAACGACGACCATCGCGCGAGCGCGCGATTCTCCCTTTGTCGGAGTGATTTGACATTGGCGAAAGCCAAGCTCCACAACGCGTCTCACTTGATGAGCTATTATTTCGGTGGTCCATAATCTTAAATATTTTTCTACTGTATATCATAATATTTAGTGTGGAGTTAAAGCTTTCATTCATCGAACTGTACATCATTGAATTTATAATCTTTTAAAAAAATACTGGAAATCCTGCGCTAAATATATATTTATAAAAATATCTATTACTTTCTTATATATATATATATATATATATATATATATATATTCTTATATACTACACCTATATATATATATATATATATATATACATATATATATATCTATAGATACTCTTTATATATATTTATATATATATATATATATATATATATATATATATATATATATATATATATATATATATATATATAGATATATATATCTTTCTATTATATATATATTTTTATACACTTTATATATATAACATATATATATATATTTGCTATATATATATATATATATATATATCTCTATATATATATATATATATACTAACTATATATATATATATGTATGATTTTTATTATATACTCATACGTTGTTTCTTTACCTTATTAGAATAGATTTATCAAGAAGAACCTTGGAGTTGGCGTCATCAGTTTAAGTGTTTCTAAGTATTCATATATATAAATATATATATACATTAACCATACATTTTATATATATATATATATATATATATATATATATATAAAAATATTTATATATATATATATTTATATATATATATATATATATATATATATATATATATATATAATATATATATATATATATATATATCTTATATATATATATATATATATATATATATATATATGTAATATAAAACAACTGCTATAAATTCAATGCTTTTTGAATACTATATATATATATATATATATATACATATATATATATATATATATATATATATATACTAACTGCTCTTAATAATATATATATATGTATATATATATATATATATATATATATATATATATATAACCTATATATATATATATATATACTATATACTCTATGTACTGCTATAGGCATATTTGTAGATGCTATTTTGAGACCGAAAACTTTTATGTCCACAAAAATTTCTAAGTTCAGAAGAGTTAAGTTAGTTAAGTTAAGGTTTTTAAGAAAATTCTTTTACAGTGCAAGCTTCTGGAATTGTGAAGCTGCCATAAATATTTTGTAGCTCAAGCTACTTTAAATACTTTTTGAGACTTAAATTTTTCAGAAAAAAGTCGTACAGTATCTATAACATATATATAATATACATATATATATATATATATATATATATATATATATATATATATATATATTTATATTTGATATATATATATATATATATATATATATATATATATATATATATATATAGTGTGTTTGTGTGTGTTAGATTATTATTATTTAACAAATCCATCATGAAAAATAGACATTACTGAAATAATGTATTTTCTCTCATTATTTCAGAAAAGAAGATTTTTAAGATTTAGAATTTCATCTCATGTCACATAAATAATAAATTAATGAAAAGGCTTATAGTAAATTAACTACTAAAATGAGATATTAAATCATGTAATAAAGAGTTTGATAAATATTAATAACAAATATTAAATATTAATAACAACAAATTAGTTTACAATCTTTTAAAAGAATCAATTTTAATTACCGGAAATTAAATTAGTTATCGTTAAATGTTAGATAAAATATTACTTAATACATTATTATTTCTATATTTATTTATTCTTCATTTATTTATTATATTCCATTTTATTATTCTTTATATATTCAACTCTTTATTATTACTTTGCCTAATGGTAGGCCATAATTTTTCTAATGGATTTTTTTTCTAAATTTCCATTTATTATGGTTATTTATTAACCTTAAATGTTTATTAATATTTAAATAACTTATTATATTGTATATTATGCACTTTTTCTGAGGGCCTTATTTATATATTTTATTATTCATTTATTAGTAAATCAATAATTAATATTCATTAACTAGCGACTGACATTTTTATTACTCAAAATAGTTGTTGATGGTCACATTTAATTAAAACTTCCATAATTTTTATTTAACCTTCCTTTTCGTAATAAACTGTAAAAATCACTTTAATATAATATTTTAAAATTTTTAGAATAGTTATATAGTGTTATTTGACTTTATTGATTTATATCAGGCTGCATATATATAATTAAAACATTATTTAGTTAACCTTAAATTGTAGAAATATGTGCATCATTAAATAATAGTATTGAACTTATTGTACCTAAGTTTATGGCCAGCCTCCCGAAAGCATCATGCATGTAACTAAAAAATTATAACAGCTACAGGAAAAAAAATAACATTTTTGATTTTAGCAAGCAATTTCATCGATGAAAAAAAAATTTATTTTATTCTAATATTTATTAATAACACCTTAAATACTAGTATAATCTTAGATGTGGCAAGCGTACGGTGTGATTGACCTTG
This sequence comes from Trachelipus rathkii, assembly GCA_015478945.1. Lineage (NCBI taxonomy): Eukaryota > Metazoa > Arthropoda > Malacostraca > Isopoda > Trachelipodidae > Trachelipus > Trachelipus rathkii. The sequence goes on from JABUQX010056806.1 coordinate 23,814, forward strand.
AATCCCTGCATTACTTCACGAGAGCAAGAGTTACCAAATAGTATTTTAATTTTACGCTTTGGAGAAAATGTTATTCTTCTTTTTATATCCTTTTTAGGGGGTTCGAGCCGACGGAGGGACAGAGGGGGACGAAGTCCCCCCGTCGTCCCCCGGTAGGCCGAGAAACCCCGACTCTGTCCATCGTTCTTGTTTACCCGTGGGATATCCTTTAGTTAAAAAAGAAAAAAATTCAACATTTGGCACCTTTGCGTGCTCACTCGGTGTACTCGAGCTTCTTCGTATTCTCAGAAAACGGTAATATCATACAAGTTTTCCAACATTTTTAACTATTTTAAATTTTTCAAAAGCGTTATTTTTTTTTTTAAAATTTCATGGATAAAAATGTCTCCTGATTAATAAAATGTTATTTATTTTCCTGTAGCTGTTATAGTTTTTTAGTTACATGCATGATGCTTTCGGGAGGCTGACCAGTTTTTTAGCTTAAAATGCATAAATATCAAAATATTCTTTTTGTATAAAATATAAATATCAAATTAATTTGTCACCTAGTTTCAATATTTTGAGAACATTACAAGTGTAGATGTTTGTCTTGAGTTTTATCGTTCTCTGCTACAAAGTGTAACTACATTAAACTTAAATTTTTTTTTTGTAAGATATCAAAATTTGGTCCCAGGAGAATTTTCTAAATAGATCTAATATTGTGTAGCTATAATTTAAGGTCATTTCGACCAAGGGTAATTTCGCTATTTTTGAAAGTGGGTATGAATCAAACTGTTGCGATTACAGAAAATTGCCCTAAATAACCTTAGGTATCTCCTTGAATTATTTATATTTATATCTATACTGGTTACACATGTATGTTTGTTACTCCAAAATGATAAAACTTTAGGTAACAAATTAATCTGATATTTATATTTTATACAATAAGTATATTTTGATATTTTAATATTTATGCATTTTAAGCTAACAAACTATCGTTTGACAATAATAATAATAATAATAATAATAATAATAATAATAATAATAATAATAATAATAATAATAATAATAATAATAATAATAATAATAATAATAATAATAATAATAATAATAATAATTTATTATTATTATTATTATTATTATTATTATTATTATTATTATTATTATTATTATTATTATTATTATTATTATTATTATTATTATTATTA
>JABUQX010056807.1:0-20000 GCA_015478945.1 Trachelipus rathkii
TTCAGTTTTATTATAAAACAGCCATTATAAAATTAACAGTTTTAATACTTTAGTCTCAAGTGTTTTAAAAAGTTAAATCATATCTTAATTAATTTGCTGTCGATTATTATAGTTATAAGTACTATATATAGTTAGTGTTAGTTAGTATATATATCATTAGTATATATATTTCTCTAGTATATATTATATATTATAGTATATATATATATATATATAGTATAAATATTATATATATATATCTATATAATATATATATATATATTATATATATATATGTATAGTTATATATATTATATTATATTATAATTATAATTATATATATATATAATTATATATAATATATATTAGGGTTATGTATATATATATATAGGTATATATATATATATATATTATATATATTAAGATATATATATATTGTTATATATTTTGTATATATATATATTATATATATTATATATTAATATATATATATTATATTGGTTTTAATATTAATAGCGGAGTGAGGCATGCATCGTGGTTAATGTCTCCTTGTTTACTTCTTAATTTTTATTGGATGGGGTTTGAAAGAATAAGATGGGGGTGGCAGGAAAATCGGTGTTAGGAATAATGGAGATGGAGGTGAGTGAGGTGCCCTACATATTTAAGTGGATTATTTGACTTTTGATTGGTGAATCTGAAGAGAGTTTGAGAGAATTTGGGTAGAGAGATTTGGCAGGTTGTGTAAGAAGGAGGGGTTTGATAAGTAAACGTAAGATAAGAAGCCAAGGTTATGGTTGTAGTGAGGACGTCCTCGGTGTGAAGTTATGTTAGATGGTGAACAGCTGGAACAAAGTGTCTGTGTTTAAATTATTTAGGATATACTTTAGATGAAAAGGGACGGTGAGTGTTCTAGACGTGTAGTAGGAAAGTGTAATGCATCGGAAGGTGGCTGGGCAAATTAATTCGTTGGTGGATATGGTGAAAGGAACTAAGTCTGAGTGCGCTAGGGTCTTACCATGAGGGTAATTTGTTACAGCTGTGTAATCATAGTAGTGAGCACTAGGACTGGAATAAGGTATGAGGACTAAAGTTCAATGTGTTAGATGGAAATCTTAGGGGCGTTGTTAGGTGTGAGAAGAAGAAATGATAAATGAGGAATGAACGTATTGCAGAGTTGTGTGGTGTGAAGAATTGATAAAATGAGAGAATAAATGAAAGTAACGTTGAGATTGGTTTGGTCATGTGGAAAGGGATGATATGAATAGTCGGTTGGTTAACGACGGATGTATGGTGAGTTGGTTAGGATCAACCGGGCTGGAGAACCGAGAAAAATGAATTGAGTCCCCAAAAATAAAAAAAAAAAGCGGAAAATGCCTGGGGAAGAGAAATGTGAGTTTGGGGCAGAGGCGAGAAAGAAAGGTGCATGATGGGAGAGAATGGCGGGGTTTTTGTTAGAAGGTGATAATGGTGTTGGCCACCTGGCCAGAGGGAGTGAACCCTACTTCCTTGTCGTATTATGGCATACGTGAGGGTCAGTCGCGGTCTCGTTGAAGTCTAGGGTGGATTTTCTGCACTCGCGACGAGTCCTCACTAATAGGTATAGAGGGGGCGGTAAGACTGGCTTTCTTTTTCGACTTGTGTCATATTCTTCTATTACTTTTCTGTTTCGATGTAATGTCACGCACTCTTACCCGCAGTCTTTGGGGAAAAAAATGAAGATGATGATGATGATGATGATGATGATGATGATGATGATGATGATGATGATGATGATGATGATGATGTATGATATTATATATATATTATATATATATATATATATATTATATATATATATAAATATATTAATATATATTTATAATATATATATTAAATATTATATATATATATATATATAAATATATATAATATAATATATATATAATATAAATATATATATATTATATATATATATATATATATATTATATATATATATCTACAAAATTTGTAAAGAAACAAAAATGAAACTTCCCTTTCCTAAAATTATAACGATATTTTTTAATTAAATAATAAAATAATAATAATAATAATAATAATAATAAAATAATAATAATATAATAATGGGGGATAATCCACAATAATAATAATCATAACTAATAATAATAATAATAGTTCTATAAATTTTCGACTCCGACTCCGCTTCCGCCCCACTTTCAAAAGAAATTTTCGACTCCGACTCCGACTCCGACTCCACTTGCACAGAAATTTCCGGATCGAACCTCCGACGACTCCACTTAAACAAAGATTTTCGACTCCGACTCCGACTTCCGACTCCTGGAAAATTGCACGAACACTCCACGAACTCCGGACTCCACGACTCCGACTCCGACTCCGCAGCCCTGGTGAAAGGTGTGTAAGATTAAATGGAGTTAAAAATGATTGGTTTAATATTACTAGCGGAGTGAGGCAGGGATGTGTTTTGTCTCCTTGGTTATTCAATTTGTTTATGAATGGGGTTATGAAAGAACTAGAAGTGTTGGAATGGGGAAGGTGTTAGAATGATGGAGAATGGAAAAGAGTGGAGGGTGCCCTACTTATTATATGCGGATGATTTGGTTTTGTATGACGAATCTGAAGTTAGTTTGAGATAATTGGTAGAGGGGCTTGGCAGGGTGTGTAAAAGGAGAGGTTGAAAGTAAATATAGATAAGGGTAATGTTATAGCAAAGAGTGAGGGCAGTCCGCGGTGCGAAGTTATGTTAGATGGTGAGCAACTGGAACAAGTGTCTGAGTTTAAATGTTTAGGATATATGTTGGAATAGGAATGGATGATACAGTGTGTAGTAGGAAAGTTGTGAATGGTAGGAAGGTGACTGGTGAAATTAAACCCTTGGTGGATGTAAAATTACTAAGTCTTGAGTGGGCTAGGGTTTTGCAAGAGGGTATGTTGTTACCTGTGTTAATGTATAGTAGTAGTGAAACAGAGCTGGGCGTTGCGCCACCGAGTTGTGCCTATGGCGCACTATCAATTCGTAGGCGTAAAGACGCCTAGGCGCAACAATTTTTAAAAAGGCGGACTTAGCATAGGCACACAGCCATATTTCCTCTCGCGCCTGATAGCCGGCCTAGTGAACACGGATACGGTTTGTTACAGCGACTGCTTTTTTGTTTTTAACCCCTTTAAAGAGTTAGAACTTTAGAGGCATGGCTAACTTGTAATCATTCTAAAAACCAGTGTAAAACCTTATATATATATATATTATCTATATATCCTATAATATATATATATATATAATATATTTAATATATATATATATATATAATAAAAATAAATATATATTATATATTTATATATATATATATATATATTATATATATATATATATATATATATATATATATATATTATATATAATATAATATATACTAGCTTCAGTAGCTCTGAAATTTGCTACTTCTGCTGAGCTCGTGCTGGACCTCCTAGGGGAAAACATGAGTAGTATAAAGGGGATTTTGGACCCAAAATTTTTACCTGCCCTTGACCTTTTCTGACCGCCATGTTGTTTCCTGAGGGTGATTTTACTGCCTTGACCTTTTTTTGAGCCGAATTTTTTACCTGACCTTGAACTTTTTTGGGCCTTGACCTTTTGGGGGACTTTACCATTTTTTCGACGCAAACCCTTTGATCTTCCATGGGTCATTTTTGAGAACCCTAATTTTTTGGCAACCCTAATTTTTTGGCAACCCTAATTTTTTGGCAACCCTAATTTTTTGGCAACCCTAATTTTTAGCACCCTTTCGAAGAAAGGGTGCGCCAAACGGTTGCGTCAGCAACCGTTGTACGTATTACCCCCCTATTTTACGCCCCTAATTTTTTTTCGACCGTGGGCAATTTTTGCCCACGGTAATTTTTGATCTTCCTTTAGGGGCTTAGCCCTTTTTTGATGTCGTTACCTTGTTTGACCATGATTGATATTTTCGACCAACTTTGGTCTTCCATGGGTCAATTTTAGCCCACCCTAATTTTCAACCAACCCTTTGGTCTTCCATGGGTCATTTTTGGCCCACGCTAATTTTTTGCCCACTCGTGGCCCACCCGTCACATATTTCGTTCCTAACTTGTACGCATGTATGGACCTACCCTAACTTGAACACCTACACACGTGCGCGTGCACACACACACACACACACACACACACACACACACACACACACACACACACACACACACTTACCCTTTAAGCCCATTCACTACTGAAACTTTACAATTTACCCATATTACACTTACATTACACTTATTACACGTAAAACACACGACAACCCTTGGTCTTCCATGGTCAATTTTGACCCACGGTAATTTTTGGGCTTCCTTTAAGGGCTCCCTATTTTTTAACGTCTTTACCTTGTTTGACAATGATATTTCGGCCTTGAACCTTGCAATATACCATGGGTCAATTTTGGACCCACGCAAACTTGATGGCTTTGATGGTTCCCATCACCGTAAGAAGTACCTAGGGATGTTCTATTAGTGTTCTAATGAGTATTAGATGAGTGCTAGGTGAGTGCCAAGTGAGTGCCAATGAGTGCCAATGAGTGCCAATGAGTGCCAAGTGAGTGCCAATGAGTGCCAAGTGACTGCCACATAGTGCCAAGTGAGTGCCACATAGTGCCAACTGATTGCTACTTTTTTCAAGCCTTTTCTAGCCTGCCCCTGAGCCTAGAATAGGCCCTAATATTGGTGTTTACCCCTAGGTACATAAGTATGAGGATTCGGAATGTGTATATTCAAGTTGCTAGAATTGCTTCCTACTTACGAGTTAGTATTTTTTATAACACTTATACCACGACTGAATATATATCTAAAGAGTTACACAGTTGAGACAGTGACCGCAAACGTTTCCGAATCCGAGTCCGCGTCCGCAGGTCACCCCATCCGCGAAACCACGCCGCGTGCCGCCGCAGGCGCAAAATTACCGCGTAACCGCCGCCGCCGTGCGCCCGCAGGCGCAATACTTCCGCGTATCCGCCGCCGCGTGCGTTCCGCAGACGCAAAATTCCCGCGTGAACGAAAAATATGAAAATCAATGTAAAACTATTCACAGATTTCGTTTCAAAACTATTAGTACTACGATCCATTCATTTTTTACTCACAATTGTAACGAAATTTTATTAAAACATATACTTTACATGCCATTAAAAGCAGTAAAGCAGTAAAAAATAGAGTGTGTTTATTACCTAACACCATATGCTCAATACATAATTCATATTGTTTTACTGCTTTTAGGTGCTTTTAACTTTCTGCTTTACTGGTTTATAACTCATGTTTTACTGCTTTTAACTTTCTTGCTTTACTGCTTTAACTTCTGCTTTACTGCTTTAACTATTCTGCTTTAACTGCTTTAACTTTCTGCTTCACTGCTTTAACTCTACTACATTACAATACCTTAAAGCAGTAAGCAGTAAAACAAAAGCAGTTATTCCCTAACACCTAGGGGATTAGTATGCTTTTGTTTTTACTGCTTTACTGCTTTAACTCACTGCTTTACTGCTTTAACTTTTTGCTTACTGCTTTTAACTCATGTTTTACCAATGTTTTACTGCTTTAAACTCACTGCTTTACTGCTTAAACTTTCTGCTTTACTGCTTAACTCATGTTTTACTGCTTTTTTACTTTCTGCTTTACTGCTTTAACTTTCTGCTTTAACTCACTTAACTCACTGCTTTACTACTTTAACTTCTGCTTTACTGCTTTAACTCTCTGCTTTACTGCTTTAACTCATATATCTATTAAACATTAATGTTTTTTTTCATATTTTTTTATTTTTGTTTTATTACTTTTTATTATTTCTATTTTTATTTTTGTTTATACTTTTTTTATTTTTTTAATTTGTAATGTATGAATAAAAACACACAGAGTTTCCGGTAATATAACATTTATTTAATAAAATTGCACGAACATTTTATTAAAAACTATATTTTACTGATTTATCAACTTTAATCAAACTCATTATTCATTATCTACTTGACAGGTATGGATGTGGAGAAATTAAATTTACGTTCCGCAGTCCGGCTACATGTCTTGTCGCTGGGCCGACAGGCTGTGGTAAACACTTTCTATTATTAAATATTTAAAGGCAAAATGGAGATTTTTGAACAAACCCCTTAAAAATAATATGGTGTTATAATGTTTACCAAAGGAAAAATTTAAAGAATATAAAGATGTGATTCAATTTCATGAAGGCATATACGATATTAGATCGCTGGACAATATACAAGGCCACAAAATTATTGTATTAGATGATTTAATGCACAAATTGAAATTTGGAAATAGCAGAAGCGTTCACAGTTTATTCTCGCCATCTAAATATCTCTGTGTTTTTCATAAGCGAATATTTTTCATCAGAGCGGCATACTGCGAGTGTTTCTTTAAACACATACAGTATTTAATGTTTCGTTTGGACAGAGAAGAGACATGAGTCAAGTTAATGTATTGGCAACTCAAATGTTTCTCTTCAAAGGAAAGAGTTCTTAAAAGTATATAAAGAGTTACTTCGATACCCCACGGTTATTTGATGTGTGAACTTCACCCCAAAACACGCAACCGCAGTGCTGCTCCGTAACCAACATTCTACCCCTACGAGATAGACAACTGTATACATAGCTGAATAATGAGTGCTCTAGTTGCAAAGTATTTACTTCTTATAAAAAAATTTAAAAGTGAAACCATCTGAAAAAACGTAAACTAATTTGTGAGGATGAGAAATTCATCCAGTGTGTATGTGAAGTCTGTTTAAATCTTATAAAAGGAAATGTTCCTTTAAACAGACCTCAGAAGGTAAAGCTACGTCGCTATAGAAACATCATTAAAAAACTCTCCCTCAACATAAAAAATTTGAAAAATAAAAAGAAATTACTTCAGAAAGGAGGAGGGGCATTCCTGCCATTACTCTTCTCCGTTATAGCTCCCCTGATAACTAAGTGGTTATCCCCATAATGAAGAAGGTTGCTGTACTTCCATATAATGAGTATGAGAAAATGAAGTATAATAATACAGCATCTGTACAGAATTCAGTTCCTCAGATTCATCACTCGCAACCTCAATATGGCCAGTTATTGCCGCCCACTGCGCAAAATCCACAATCGCAGTTTCATCATTCACAACCCCCATACACGCAGATATTACAGCCCAATGCCTTGACATTACAACCTCTTTCACATCAGCAGCAACAGTTGCACCACCAGAATCCTTATATTGTGAACGACACATTATCTTTCCAGCAGCCTCTACCTCCTAGCTTATATGATCCTAAAGTTGAACAGATAACCAAATATGAGAAAGAAGTGTACAGGATATTAAATTCAGACATTAACATCCATGAGAAACGCATCTTATATCAGGCGGCCATACAAAAATTGATAGATCTTAAAGACTTGCACCTACATCCGTCCCTACGTATCCCTTTAACCGATGATGTAGATATACCTAATGAAGTAAAACTTGAAGTGAAAAATGAAGATAATTTAAAAAATATCTAGAGGAGAGCTACCTAATAGAGGTTGCGTAAATCAGGATAGCTTTATATAATATTTTAAAAGAGAGACCAATTAACTTTGAATGAAGCAAAGGGGAGATCGTAAATTGATGATGAAATAGTTAAAGGATCAAATATTGTGGATTTGATAGCTGATCTCTCACGTAACTGGAAGAAAGGCCCTGTAAAAGGATGGAATGATATCAAACAAGAACTTCAGACTATTAATTTTCCCAGAAGTTTAATCTTAAATACAACGCGATTAGCAGACTTGGATAATATCCCCATTACACCAAGACCTGATTCAAGTCCCTCAGGCACTTCTTACGCTTCAGATAAATTTAAACGTGTTACCAGAGGAAGAATAAGAAAAACACTTATAATAGGCCTAGTTGGATTAAATCGTAATTATGTATTATCATATATATTTAGTTGTAATGTTTGTGTATAAATAAATGTTATTTTAAATCTTTTTCTCTTTCTTTTTCCCTTGTGACCTAATATCACATTTTTGTGACAAATATATATATATATATTGTATATATATATATATATTATATATATATATATATATATATATAATATATATATATATTATATATATAATATATATATATTATATATATTATATATATATATATTACGCTTACACGTGTGTCAGTAGACAACATGGAGGCAAAGGAGGTAGTTGATAAGTATTACTTCAATCTGAGGGAGCCAAATAGTTTTGGGGGTTTCAATAGGTTTGCTTTAAGGTATCCTAATATTGAGAAAAAAGAGTTAAAAGCATATTTGGAGGGTGAAGAGGCATTTACTCTACATAAGCCTGTAAGAAAAAAATTTCCTACCCGGAAAACCATAGCCTCCCAGGTCGATAGTGTGTGGCAATTAGATTAACTGAAATAATTAAATATAGTTCTTATAATAACGGTTTTCAATATATACTTTTTACAATTGACGTTACTCTAGATACTTGTGGGGTTGAGGCCAAAATAAAAAGATAAAATCAGCTACAGTTGCCATGCTGTTACTACTGAAATTTTATAGAGAGACGAGCGGAAACCTAAATAATTTGGACAGATTCTAGGAATGGAATTCAAAGGGGCGAGAGTTTCAGGAGATGCTCTGGGAGTATGGTATAAGCTATTACAATACATTTTCCGTAAACAAAGCGGCAATAGTTGAAAGAGTCCAACGTACTATTAAAGAACGCATGCATAGATATTTTACTAAAATGAATACTTTTAAATATATTGATATACTGGACGATCTCGCTTATTCTTATAACAGGTCTTACCATAGAACTATAAAGTCAACTCCTTTAGCGATGTCAAAAACTAGAGGACGTATGGTACATATGGGTGAAAAAGAAAACAATAAAAGATATTCGGATAAAGGGTAAACGATTATGTAAGAGTTTCTCGAACAGACGACAAGTTTAGAAAAGGATATGAATCCGGTTGGACTACACTGAAGTTTTTAAAGTCAAATATCCCAACCATTCAAAAATCGTGAATAAGTTTAAAGTTATATTAATCTGGAAATTTACACATGGCTGAAAAATAAAGGCGGATTTGTGGTATATGCAGGAAATAACAAAAGTAAGGTTCATCTGGTAACTCAATTGATATAATAAAATTGAAAAAATATTAGCTACGGGGGGGATAGTAAAAATAAGCAGGTGCCTGGGAAGTGGAGGGGATATCTGCAATTGTTTATACCTTATATAAAAGCAAGTTGGAAGTTAAAGAATATTCATCAAGTTGTCATTCTATGTCCGTATTTAATATCATTTCACATAATCCTACTTCGTATGCCTTCTTCAGCCTCCTTGGATTTACATCCTGATAATAAACTCTCGGATTTTACAACTGTGCTAATGAATCCTATACAACTTGAAAGAGAGGCATACGAAGTAGGATTATGTGAAATGATATTAAATACGGACATAGAAAATTTTCCTCACCATCTACAATCTATTCTGGATGACTGTGTACAGAAGTGTAGAATGTGTTGAAACTATATTACAAGCGGAAGGTACTCGTTTTCTGAAAAGAACTACAATTGCCAAAAAGATGAATACGACCACACTTGCTACAAAAGAATACTTCATTGAAGAATTTGTTCTGCGACGGTCTTATTTTAAATCGGTTCCTGCTATTTTTAGTCATTTAAACGTTCTCTTTGATATGAGTATTATGTGTAAGGACTTGGTATACAAAACTGAAATGCGTACCTATGAAGATAAAGTAATAATATCTTTAAGTTCAAAAGTAAATGTAAACCTGCGAGACCGGGATATGTTTTTTCTGAGACGTTCACCATGGCAACGCAAACATATTCGTAGACGTGATGCTGAGTTGGATATACTTCATGATATCCCTACTATGTTGAAGAGGGTTATACTATCTGTGGAGAATAAGCGCATGACGCCACATGAACTAAAAGATGAAGCATGATCGAGTACTGCATTATACTGTACCCCAGTCCGAGATGCCTCAATCATCCAGGTATGGGCTTTATGTATATTACAAAATAAATTTATTATCAAAATGTAGGTAATACTAAAGCTCTTTTATTAAGAGTAGTATATTTTCCCAAAGAGAGTAAAGTTATAACATTCCCCAATGTTCATTATCTACCTCTGAATAGATCAAATTTTGACTCTGTACGCGTGCATATAAAAGATGTAGAAGGAAATCCTTTTCCCTTTACACACGGTGCATTGTTATGCAAAGTTCATATTAGAAAGAAACAGATGCAGTAATTACAGCATAATGGAATATATAAGAGGGGTAGTCAGATATATTTTTCATTCATTAACATACTCTCACAGTGTAAAGATAGTATAAGAAAGATACTCCTGTAATAATGGACGAAGAAAGGGTATTCAAGGGAACAAAAATGCAGAGGGGGTAATGGTCTTCGGTGGATTTTTTGCCCAAGCTATGAGCAAGCTGCAAGGCCTCTCTCAGAGAGGTTGCGGGAATATATAGTAAAAAAGCTATAGAGACAGGTTTGCATACTATTCAAGGATATTGCTTGCAGGAAATAATCCTCTGCAGTCATTTAAAAGAAGAAGTCATAGAGCCCAATGTTTCAGATGAGGCTGTTTGGATGATGTTTAACGTAAATAAGAACGTAAAAATGTCAGGCAGGAAGATGGGGGTAGAAGATTGTCTAAAGAAAAAGACTTAGCCGGAAAAAACCTCAAAAGAAAAATGTATTGATGTATTTGCTATTTAATTACTAATCTGATAACTTTTATACGAGCTGTGTATTATAAGTAAAGCGTTTTTCTCGAAAATGTTCATTATACGAACAGAGCTCGCACATGCAAGATGCATTTCCTTCATCCTTCTGGTCCTAATTGTTGTAAGAGTGAATTGGATCTCTTCTCCATGAACCCTACATCAGTTAGCGTTAGCGAGTCAACTTATCCAGTAATAATCCTTTGCAGTGTCAATACAGTACAGTGTTTCCTCCTGAGTTCAATATTCCTAGCACTTCTGATCAGTACTTAGATCCCTCTAATGTTTTTTTATATGTAAAAACGAAATTGACAAAACGATGGTACAGATCTTCCTACGGGTGATGACAATATAATAGTATATACAGAATCAAATTTCCTGTATACATGTTTCACCCAGGTTGAAGTCTATCTTAACGGAACTTCACTAGGTGCATCAGCTGCTAATTATCCTTATAGGAGCTATATAGAACATTTGTTAAATTATTCAGACGATGCTAAACAATCTCATCTCAAATCATGTGGTTTTTACAGTTTCAAAGATGAAGCTGCACATATAGATAAAGCAGCTAAAGTCATAAATAATACTTATGAATTTTACGGTCGAATAAATGGCGATATCTTCTCTCAAGAAAGACTCATTCTACCATCTGTAGATACTAGAATCATTTTATCACGATCAAATCCTAAATTTGCTCTTAAAATAAAAAGTAAACCTACTGCTACAGCTGTATGTCCTGAACCTGTTTTCAAACTGTTGGAGGCTTATCTCTATGTTAGAAAAGTGAAATTATCACCACAGCGACATTTGGAAATTGAAAATTCGCTTTTGAATACTACAGCAAAGTACCCTATTAAGAGAGTTGAAACCAAGATATTTAATTTCACTCAAGGATTATCGAGTATCAATATCCCTAACATTGTGAACGGGAATTTACCACAGAAAGTAATAATAGGAATTGTGGAACATGAAGCCTACTCCGGGAATTATAAAAAGTCACCCTATAAATTCACACTTCGGCCTTAGGGCATCAGTTTACATTGTGAAAGTGGACTACTCACGGCGTGATTATGAAAATGTTATATCAACGGAGACTATCTCATCTGTACGCGGCCTTTTTACGACTTAATTAGCCAATACTGTATCATGTAATGATAGTGAGACAGGTTTAAAATCTTGAAGAATACGCAAAGAATAGTAATTTATATGCGTATGATCTTACTGCAGACTTTCAGCTTGTAACGCCTAATCATTTTAAACATTTTGAGAAGGGAAAACCTTAGGACTAAATGCTCTCTTTTGATCGATTCTACAATTACCCATCACTGTAGTGGGTCTATCTTGAGCATCCTCAACTCATTGAAAATTGACGAGTACGCAACGTACTTTGAATTATACAGATGAATGACAGGAAATAAAATCGTGTTTAAACCTGTCCCACTATATTACATGACAGTATTGGCTATTAACGAAATAAACTCTGTAAAGTTGGAGAAGGACACCTGCTTCATATTCAATACATTGCCTCGTCACATCACCTCAACAGGTCATTGGATTTCCGTTTATAGAGCAGAAACCGATACTGTTCACATAATTGATTCTTTGAACTTAAAATTTATATTGAATAATCATTATATTACCTTATTTTTAAAATATAATAATGTAAGCTGTGTAAAAACTATGTCTTACCCTGTTCAACCCTTATATTCCAATTTATGTGGAGTCTATTGTATTTATTTCATTATATGTTTTTTAAATAATGTATGTTTTAATAAACTTGTAAATATATTTGATGCTAAAAATTTGTATGTCAATGATTTTATAGTTTCTGATTATGTAATAAATGCTTTAAAATGAAAAAAACGCGATTTTACTTCCCTTAAAACTCTTATATATAAAAAGTTTTTAATAAAATTTCGTGCAATTTTATTAAAATAAAATGTTTATATTACCGAAACTCTGTGTGTTTTTATTCTTACATTACAAATTAAAAATAAAAAAGTATTAAAATAAAAATAGAAATAATAAAAAGTAATAAAACAAAAATAAAAAATATAAAAGAAAACATAATGTTAATAAATATATGAGTTAAAGCAGTAAAGCAGAGAGTTAAAGCAGTAAAGCAGAGAGTTAAAGCAGTAAAGCAGTGAGTTAAAGCAGTAAAGCAGAAAGTTAAAGCAGTAAAGCAGAAAGTTAAAGCAGTAAAACATGAGTTAAAGCAGTAAAGCAGAAAGTTAAAGCAGTAAAGCAGTGAGTTAAAGCAGTAAAGCAGTAAAACAAAAGCATACTAATCCCCCTAGGTGTTAGGTAACACCTCTATTGTTTTACTGCTTTACTGCTTTAAGGTATGTAATGTATGTGAGTTAAAGCAGTAAAGCAGAAAGTTAAAGCAGTAAAGCAGAAAGTTATAACAGTAGTAACGCAGAAAGTTAAAGCAGTAAAGCAGAAAGTTAAAGCAGTAAAACATGAGTTAAAGCAGTAAAGCAGAAAGTTAAAGCAGTAAAGCAGTAAAACAAAGGCATACTAATCCCCTAGGTGTTAGGTAATAACACCTCTATTGTTTTACTGCTTTACTGCTTTAAGGTATGTAAAGTATATGGTTTTTACATAAATTGTCGTATATTGATAGTAAAAACTGAATGACTCATAGTATATTTGAAAAGGAATTCTTTGAATAGTTTACATTGATATCAGTATTTTTTCGTTCACGCGGGAATTTTTTGCGTCTGCGGACGCACGCCGGCGGGCGGTTTACTGCGGAAATATTGACGCCTGCGGGCCACGCGCGGCGGTTAGCGGCGTAAAATTTTGCGCCTGCGGGCGCACAGCGGCGGCGGTTACGCGGTATTTTTGCGCCTGCGGGCGCAACGCGGCGGCGTTCGCGATGGGTTGACTGCGGACGCGGACTCGGAAACGTTTGCGGACACTGTCTCAACTGTGTAACTCTTTATATATAATTCAGTCGTGGTAATAAGTGTTATAAAAATACTACTGTAGTAGGAAGCATTCTAGTGCAACTTGTACATATACAACCATACGAATCCCTCATACCTTAATTACCTAGGGTAGACATAACCAATATTAAGGGCTATTCTAGGCTCAGGGGAGGCTAGAAAAAGGCTTGAAAAAAGTGGCACTCAGTTGCACTATGTGGGTCACTCACTGGCACTATGTGGCACTCACTTGCAACTCATTGGCACTCACTTGGCACTCATTGGCACTCATTGGCCCACACAAGTCACTCACCTGACTATGATCTAATACACTCATTTAATACTCATAGAACACTAATAGACACTCGATAATTCTTACGGTGATTGGGAACCATCAAACCCATCAAGTTTGCGTGGGTGAATATTGACCCTGGGTGCGCTCCCGCGCAGGTTGAAGGCCGAAATATAATGCTCTCGGCGGTTTCCTTGGTCAGGGCATAGCGCTACGCCTTCACGGAAGCCCAAAACTTACCGTGGGTCAAAATTGACCCATGGAAGACAAAGGGTTGGTCGTTTGTGTTTGGTTACGTGTGAATAAGATTGTCAAATGTGAAGTGTATATGTAAATGTATAGTATCATAGGTGAATGTTGTGTATAAGTGTAAGTTGTGTGTGTGTGTGTGTGTGTGTGTGTGGTGTGTGTGTGTGTGTGTGTGTGTGTGTGTGTGTGTGTGTGCGCGCGCGCGTGTGTGTGTTCAAGTTAGGGTAGGTCCATACATGCGTACAAGTTAGGAACGAAATATGTGACGGGTGGGCCACGAGTGGGCAAAAAATTAGCGTGGGCCAAAAATGACCCATGGAAGACCAAAGGGTTGGTTGAAAATTAGGGTGGGCTAAAATTGACCCATGGAAGACCAAAGGGTTGGTCGAAATATCATGGTCAAACAAGGTAACGACATCAAAAAAAGGGCTAAGCCCCTAAAGGAAGATCAAAAATTACCGTGGGCAAAAATTGCCCACGGTCGAAAAAATTAGGGGCGTAAAATAGGGGGGTAATACGTACAACGGCTTTTGTGCTGACGCAACCGGTTTGGCGCACCCTTTCTTCGAATTGGCGCACCCTTTCTTCGAAAGGGTGCTAAAAATTAGGGTTGCCAAAAATTAGGGTTGCCAAAAAATTAGGGTTCTCAAAAAATTAGGGTTCTCAAAAAATTAGGGTTCTCAAAAAATTAGGGTTCTCAAAAAATTAGGGTTCTCAAAAAATTAGGGTTCTCAAAAAATTAGGGTTCTCAAAAAATACCGTGGGCCAAAAATGACCCATGGAAGACCAAAGGTCAAGGCCCAAAAAAGGTCAAGGTCAGGTAAAAAATTCGGGCTCAAAAAAGGTCAAGGGCAGGTAAAATCACCCTCAGGAAACAACATGGCGGTCAGAAAAGGTCAAGGGCAGGTAAAAAGGTCGGGAAATCAAGGTCAAAATTCGGGCTCAAAAAAGGTCAAGGGCAGGTAAAATCACCCTCAGGAAACAACATGGCGGTCAGAAAAGGTCAAGGGCAGGTAAAATCACCCTCAGGAAACAACATGGCGGTCAGAAAAGGTCAAGGGCAGGTAAAAAGGTCGGGAAATCAAGGTCAAAATTTTGGGTCCAAAATCCCCTTTATACTACTAACATGGACCACAAGGACATGGAGGAGGAAGAGGACTTGTAGATATTAGTTTACGGTGTTTTAATTCCTAAAAAATAAATAAATGTGTTTTTCTTCCTTATAAAAGCATGCTTTTATTATCGCACTAAAGTTTACTTTGCAAATAAATTTAGCGATCAGGCACCGTCGAAAAGTCGCAGGCGCAAAGGCGCATAGGTGCATAGGCGCATAGGCGCCAGACGCATTGATGTGACAAAAATATAGGCTCAAAGGCGCTAGGCGCACTAGGTCTGGCGGCATAGGCGCAAAGGCACAGGCGCACTCAAAAAAATTATAGGCGCGCCAAGCTCTGTAGTGAAACTATGTTCTGGAATAAGAGGGATAGATCTAAGGTACAATCTGTTCAGATGTACAATCTTAGGAGCCTATTTGGTGTGAGAAGAATTGATAAAATAAGGAATGAACGCATTCGGGAGTTGTGTGGTGTCAAGAAAGGAGTAGATGAGAGAATAAACGAGAATACATTGAGATGGTTTGATCATATGGAAAGGATGGATGATGGTTAAGCGGACGCATAGTGGGGAGTGTCCTAGAGACCGAGGAAAAAGTGGATCGAGAGTAATGTGAGCTTGGCAGAGAAGAGAAGAAAAAAGTGCATAATAGGAGTGAATGGCGGGGCTTTGTGAGTGGGTGTGGTTGTGGACCTTGCCCAGGGGATGAATCCTATATTGACCAGATGTCACAGTGTGGGTCCATCGCTGTCTAAACCCTAAGTGGATTTTTCTGACTGCGACGAGTTCTCACTTAAGGGTCATATTCTTCTATTACTTTTCTGTTCCGATGTATGATACGCACCCCACCCTCAATCTGTGGAGGATAGGAGGTAGATGAAGGTGAAGAATATATATATATATTTATATATATATATATATATATATATATATATATATATATATATATATATATATATATATATATATATATATATATATATATATATATATATATATATTATAGCAACAGTGAAGAATATATATATATATATATATATATATATATATACATATATATATATACATATATATATATATATATATATATATATATATATATATATATATATATATATATATATATATATATATATATATATATATAATAAGATGTATATACCGGACATATATATAAATTTCTATTTATATGTCAATATATATTAATATTTCTTCATTATATATATATATATATATATATATATATAACTGCTATATACTAACTATATCTTAATATATATATATATATATATATATATATATATATATATATATATATATATATATATATATATATATATTCATGGACATGAAGAGTCTACTGAATTTATCCCTGGATTTGGATCATAGGATGGTAATTGGGATACTGAGATGGAGAAAGAGAAATGTGAGAAAAACGATAGGTGAAAGTAGGAAATATGAGAGAAACAATATATGAAAAATGGAATAAATTTAAGGAAAATATGATGGGAACAGCAAAAGAGGTACTAGGAGAAAAGAGAATAAGTAGAGAGAGGAGGAAGAAGACAGCTTGGTGGAATGATGAAGTGTTAGCCGCCATAACCGATAAGAATAGAACATGAAGGTAATGGATGAATGTGAAAACTGAAGAAAATAGACTGGAATATGTTTAAGCCAGATACATTGCAGAAAGGATAAAAATCAGGAGTATGAAGCAATCATGGGTAAAAATAGGGTCGGAACTGAAGGAGAACATGATGGGAACAAAAAAATTAATCTATGGATTGGCTAAAAGTATGAGAACCTCGAAAGAACCAGAAACGCACGTCATAATGAATAAGGAGGGAGAAACGTTGGTAGGGGAGGAGGAGGTGTTGGAAAGGTGGGTGGAATATTTGAGGAACTGTTGAGATTTGAGATTGTGGAGGGAGTGCAGATGAAGAGGGAGTGGGAGGTAGTGAAGGAAGGAGAAAGGACAGAGGGGATATTGCTGGAGGAAATAAGAGAGGCAATTAAAACGCTAAGAAATGGAAAAAGCCCAGGAACCGATGGACTGAATGCTGAATTATACAAGACTGGAGAAGGAGTGGAAGTATGGCTACTAGAATTACTGAATGATATATGGAATAAAGAGAGAATACCTGACGAATGGAGCAGAGCTTTATTGAATGTTGCTAGCAAAATATACTAGAGAATATTGGAAAGGAGACTGAGAATCAAAGTTGAAGATAAACTAGGAAGTTGGCAATATGGCTTCAGAGCTGGAAAAAGTACAATGGAACCAATCTTCTACATGAAAATGATGATAGAAAAAACAATAGAATGGAATAAAGGAGCAGATGTGGCGTTTGTGGACTTTGAAAAAGCCTTTGATAGGATTGATAGGGAAAAGCTATGGCGAGCACTGGACGAACAAGAGTATGAAATACCACAAAAATTAAAAAGAGCAATAAAAAGTACATACTGCGGTACTAGAAATAAGACAAGGGGAGAAGTGATAGAGGATGGATGGTTTGAGGTGAATTCAGGAGTGAGACAGGGCAATGTGCTCTCACCCCTGCTATTCATGTTATATATGGATTTTGGATTAAGATGGACAATGAACACACACCACTATATACATATGATGCAGCATTGATAACAGAAGAGGGGCGGATCTAGGGGAAATGTTGACCAGAAGGAATGTTCAATTGTGAGAAATCGGTAGGAAGATGAATATGTAGAAATTGGATTAATTACTGAACAAATACAAAAATACAAACAATAGAATCAACTGAGATGGCACGGGCCTCTAAAGAGAATGGAGTAGGTAGCTGGACCAAGAAAAATGTTATAGTGGACGCCGGTGGGTCATAGAACTGCGAACAGACCGAAGAAAAAAGATAGAGGAATATAGTGGAGAAAGCGACGAGCGTCAGAGGAGTGTCTATGGTTGATGTGGAGGAGGGAAGATTGTTCGAAGATAGAAGTCGCAGGAGAAGATTCTGCAGATTCGACACCTGACAGGTCAATTCAGATCTACCGTACTGGACGATGAATAGATAAATATATATATATATATATATATACTATATACTATATATATATATATCACCTCTATATCTCCCATAATATATATATATATATATATATATAGTATATATATATATATATATATATATATATATAATATATATAATATATATATATATATATAGAATAATATATATATATATATATATATATATATATATATATATATATATATATATATATATATATATATATATATATATATATATATATATATATATATATATATATATGGTCAGAGTTTACTTTAGGACAGGCGTGTAATTAGAGAACTACAAATGCTACACTAAAACAAATGACATTTTTGTAATCAGCGAATAATTTTAGTTCAGAAAGTGTAATAAAAAAATAGAAAAGCAAAATAAGATTTTCAAAATTTTTAATAAAATAAGTAAAAAATTGTACGACAGCCGACCGAAATGCAACACAAGGAGTTCATAGTCCTGAGTTGCCAGAAATTGCTTTTAATCATGCTCTCGTTTGCGCATAGAAATAAGAGTAGAAAATATGCTAACTTTTTTATTTATTTTTTTTTAACTAAAGCAGTACCCCAGGGTAAACCGCATAGATGGAAGGAGACGGGGTCTCTCGACCTACCGGTGGGCGACTGGATATCCCCTCTGTTCCGAGTCGGGCTCGAGCCCCCTATAAAAATTTATATATATATATATATATATATATATATATATATATATATATATATATATATATATATATATATATATATATATATATATATATATATATATATATATATATATATATACTACTCGTCAAAATTAACGCACCACAAGGGTACGTGGCGAAGGAAGGGTAGAAAAGGTTGAAGAACGCGAAGACACTTTATTGGACAATGACAATAACATGGTGGATTCCTCCCCAGAACCGTAGGTTGATAGAGTGTGAGGCCAAGGTGCAGCCAAAGGGTCTCGCAGTAGGGTTCGGAGGTTCGGCGCTGCAAACACACAATGTTGGTACGTACGGCGACGGCCGCGGGGGGTGTTGGGTCTGTCTCAATACCGTGTATGACCCCCTCTGGCACGGATGACTGCCTGACACCGTCCTGGCATGCTCTCGATGAGTGGGCGAATGTCCTGGACAGTGATTTGATCCCATACGTCGTGCAGTGCCTGTCGCAGGTCCGGGAGGGTCCGTGGAGGGGGTTGCAGCTGTCGGATCCGACGTTTCAGGATATCCCACAAATGTTCGATTGGGTTGAGGTCCGGACTATATGCTGGCCACTCCAACGCCATAATTTGAACCGTCCTAAGGTAGTCGTTCACACATTGGGCCTTGTGTGATCTTGCATTGTCATGCATTAGGATGAAAGAGTCACCAATGTAGGGGGCATATGGCACGACATATGGTTCAAGGATGTCTGTGATATACCTTACGGCTGTAAGAGTGCCTCCATCGAAAATGTGCAACTCCGTAGGCAGAGATGCCTCCCCAGACCATAACCGACCCACCTCCAAACGGCGGCACCTGCAGCACATTGCATTGCGCGAACCTCTCCGTCGGTCGTCGGTATACTCTAGCACGCCTGTCCGAGGCGTACAGAAACACTCGACTCATCCGTAAAGAGCACCTTTGCCCAAT
>JABUQX010056807.1:32500-46897 GCA_015478945.1 Trachelipus rathkii
AGCGACGCCGAGTCCAGTGTTTCGAATCCCGCTGATGGAGAGTAAAATCTCCTTTGACTCATTTAAGTTATTTAATAAAATAAATGTTATTTAATCAAATAAAATAAATGTTACATTTAAGATCAATTACAAATACGAAATTACTTCAGTGTTACAAAATTTGCGACTTATTTTAGAAAGTTCTGCAATTCAACCTTGAGAAACAATTCTCTATAATAATTTATAAATGGCAAACTAACATATTTCAATTTTACACGCCTTAAAGAAATATTTTAAAATAACATATTGTACAATTTACTATATATATATTATATATATATATATATAACTAATATATATATATTATATATATTATATATATATATATATATATATATATATTTATTTTTCCTTATTTAAGAAATTTTCTTATGTATATTTATATTTAATATAAAAAAATAAAAAAATTTTCTTATGATAAACATGCTTTAATTATTAACTTTAATATTAATAGAAAAAATTATGTCAACTAAACCAAAATCGATAACATCTCTTGAACTTTACTATTTTACTAGCTCTGAAGATAAAAAATACTTGCATTTGTCAATGTAAAATAGCTAATACAGTTGATGGGAAACAGTTATTTTGATCATGCATGAAAGAGTTACCGCAATACATCTACTAGACCCTTTTATTTAAGGCGACATTTAAAACCCTCTCATCCAGACATTGCTGCAATTGCTAAAAAGAAAGATGAAGCAAAAGCTGTTCAAAATCAGACTAAAGTTTAATACTGTTTTACAGTAGTCAAAAACATTATCCCTGGTCTATGTCAAGTGACAATCTCAAGATACAACTGATAAGTTGGCAATTTCTAGATCCAGAAACAAAAAAGGAGGGAGAAAATGCATATCTTTAATGCCCGAAAGGCTTCTGCGACTTCTGGTAATTTTAATAGAAGAATGGAAATACCTAATTATTGTACTCGAGAATAAAGGAGGGATTTTAGCAAATGGCGTTAAAATTTCCATGGAAAGAAGACAAAGAATGTTAACTGAAAACAAATATTTTTTTCGACCATCTTTGTTTGATCACAGCTTCAGATCTTTTCTCAGAATCGCAAAGATTGATATTAAAAGAGCTATGAAGGGCTCTTTGTAACTAGGACTTAAAAGAATAACACTAATCGACAAAGAAATCTGGGTTGGAGCTCAGATAGTTCATCAGTTACTGGAATCCTCCCTTGTGGTATCTTGTCTGATGAAGATGAAGTCAAATTTTAACAAACAGTGGGACCAATTGGAGCATACAGAAAAGGAATTAAAAGAACAATCTATCATTAAAAGATAGTCAACCTAAAAATCCTCTAGAAAAATGGAAAATAGGATTCCATAAGGCATTAGATGGAATAATGAAAATCGACCGGAAATCAATCAAAGTTAAAAGTTAAAATGGCAAATCCTTGCTATCCTAAAATCTTGCGAGATGCGGCTTTGCCCCCAACTCAAGTGAGTGTTGAGCGCTTATTTTCTGCTTTAAAAATAATAAAGATCGAATCTAAGGACATCGTTAAAGGAGGATTTTATTGAATCAGGTTTATTTTTAAGAAACGATTGTTTTGAATAAAATTATATTACATATATTACAGAATATAATATATATATATATATATATATATATATATATAGTAGTATATATATATATATATATATAATATATATAATATATAAATATACTATGATATTATATAGTATAAATATATTATATATAGAATATATATATATATCTATAATATTATATTTATATAACTATATATATAGTATTTTATATATAATATATATATATATATAATATATATATATATATATATATATATATATAGTAGTATATATATATATATAAAAATATATATATATATATATAGTATATATATATAGTATATAGATAGTATATATATAGTATATATGTATATTATATATGTTATATATATATATATATATATATATATATATATATATATATATATCATTCAAAGAGAAACTATTTTTTAAAATTTAGGAAGAAGTGAATTATAATTTTTTTTATTTTATTTTATTTTTATTTTATTTTTTTTATTTTATTTTTTAATTAAAATATCCATTTTATATAAAATTACATTACAAACGTTTAGGCAGTTCATAGTTCAATGAGGAATTATTTTAAACTTTAGGATGAAACTGAAATATATTTTTTTGTTTTTCAAAAATTTTGCTTTAAAAAGAAAAAAAAATACAAAATTAAATTACATTACAGGGATTATATTAAAATTTAGGAAGAAAGTGAATTATTTTCTGTATTTCTTAAAAAACTTATTTTCTATAAAATATTTTCTGAGCTTTTATTTATAAGTTAATAAAGATGTCAATATCAATCATTCGTTTTCATCATATAAAAATTTTGTAAAAGAGAATTAATGATTTGATGTGTAAATGGAGAAGGAATTATAACTAGTAGCCGGAACCGAAGCCGAAAACTTTTAAAATACCGGAGCCGGAGTTGCATCCGGTAATTTTAAAATGCCGGAGCCGAAGCCGGTAATTTTAAAATGTTGGTGCCGGAGCCGGAGCCGGTAATTTTAAAATGCCGGAGCGGAAGCCGGTAATTTTAAAATGCTGGTGCCGGAGCCGGAGCCGGAAAAAAATTTGCCGGCTCCACAGCCATGCTCAAGACTATTCTGCTAATTATTCGTCGTTGGCGGATTATATGACTTCGGAAGGATGGATGAGTCCATTGTCTAAGAACAAATCTATTCAAAGCAGTAGATGTCGAAGTTGATAAAAGTCTTTTAAGTGTTCTTCTTGATGGGATTATTCAACTTATTACGAAGTACCATGTCAGAATTTAAAATTAAAAAAAAAAAAAAAAGGTTTCTGCAGAATGAAAGATATAGCAACTCTCATAAATAAAATCAAACATTTTCCGAAATCTCTTTTCAATCTGATGTCAGGGATTTTTCATTGTTGTTTATCAAAGTTCTTCTAATTATTTTACCCTTTATTAAAAATATAATTTAATTTTATTTTGAAATTTTTATTAAATTCGAGAAATAGAAAGTTAGAAGAGCACTTCTCTTATAAAAATTTTATTATAGCGTTAAATTTATTAATAATATATATATATATAAATTATAGATATATTATATATTAATATATATTATATATATAATAAACTATATATATATATTATAATAATATATATATAAATATAATATATGTCAGAGGCCCGAGAGGCCAGGCATGTAACTAAAAAACATAACAGCACACGAAAATAAATATCATTATTAATCAGGAGACATTTACCGAAATTAAAAAAGAATAAAATAAGCTTTTAAAAAAATTAAAATTGTTAAAAATGTAAAAATTACAGTTTTGAGATACGAAGAACTGGAGTGTCGGAGGGAGGCCAAAGTTGCCAAATGTTGAATTTTTCTTTTATAACTAAAGATCTCGGGTGAAAATTAAAGATGGATAGAGTCGGTGTTTCCGGGAGAGGGACTTCGTCCCCCCTCGGTCCCTCCGTCGGCTCGACCCTAAAAAGGATATAAAAGAAAAAAAACTTCTCAAAGAATAAAAAATTAAAAATATTTGCAACTTATTGCTCTCGTGATACTATGCGGTTCAAGGTCAATCACAGCGTACTTTGCAGGTCTAAGATTATACTAATATTTAAGTTATTAATAATTTAGAATTAAAATAAATTAATCTTTTTAAAAGCAGATGAATTACTTGCTGAAATCAAAATGTTATTATTTCTGAATGTTATAGTTTCTAGTAATGCCTGGCCTTCGGTGTGCCTTTATATATTATATATATATTATAATATTATATAATAATAATATATATATAATATATATTATATTATATATATATATATATATATATATATAAATATATATATTTAAAGTTTCAATATTCTAATATACAATTATAAAAAAGAACCAAGCATTTAAAATAAAAAAAGGTAATTTTAATAAACAGACTTTTTTACGATTCTTACGTTTGACAGGGTCCGGAACACCGGACCTCTGAATTTTCCTTGGAGTTAAAAAATCTTAATCACATAACAATTACGGCAAAGGTGATTAATATAGGTTTGATTCGAAATTCCCATCGTATAATATATTTTTTTATTACACTAAACTAATATGAAACCAAAACAACAATTTACAAACATATTTATCCTAATACATGAGTGAAATTGACTACAATTGAATAATCTAATCAGCGTCAGCTAGCAACTAAATAACCGTTATTCTATCTTTTCATGCCAAAGTTTTCAACTGTGTATTAGGCTATACTTTATCAATTAATTTTTAATCATCATTATAATATTGTTTTATATATTAGACAAAAATATCACTAGATAAATGATTTTGCTATATTTATATACTTAATATAAATGATAGAAAAAAAAAATTTATTAAAAAAATTTAAATAATAAGCACATTTTACCTCACCAGATCTATATTGAAAAGGCGAATATTTTACTGCTCAGCGCCTTATCTGTACATTTAGTATATAATATTATATTTAAAGAATTATTTAATAAATATATATATATATAATGAATTTATATGGGGAGTATCATGAATGGTTTAAGTAATCAATATGTATTTGTGCTTAAAATCTTCTGCATAAAAGTATTGTATGAGGAAAGTATGCCAAGATTAATGACTTGGATTAACTTACAAATAATCAATTGTATACTATCTTGTGAATTAAATATCACAAGAAATTAATAATACGAATATTGTTTATAACTTAATTTTATTATCTTTTTATTTAGTTGCAATATTATAGTGCTTTTTATAGAAATAATTTAACATATTAAGATATATTATATATTAATAAATTATATTAATTAAATCAAATAACTTTTATTTTTTCTGGAGTTATAAAAGATAAATATAGTAAATAAAAATAGATTTGCTTTAAAGAATTTATAACTTATCCATAAAAATTTGAAAGTGACTAACATTCTTGATTAATTATATTTATCTGTAATTAAATATTATATATAAAAAAGTTTTCAATTCAATATATCATGATGATAATAGATTTATAATATTAATATAATTATATAAATAAATTATATTCTTAGCTTTTGTAGTGTTCATGCTTACGATTATTGTTGTTGAGTACTAAATAGTTTCTCAGAGCAGGTTGATTATATTGCAATATTAAGAAGCTGCAATAGTCTCTGATTGTGGCAGTTTATAGCGAAAATTCTGAGAACTAGAGGGAACAAAACTGCTGGTGTGGCATTCTCGATGTAGATTTTGCACTTTGGGACGACCAAATCTTGAACAGACGTAGAAGAGATAACATGTTGATATGTTTTAATATGGTTGTGAAAGACTTAATGTCAAAGTTTAAAAATTATTAATTTAAAATTTTAATTATTATTAGTGTGATATATTTTTATTTTTTGGTATAATCCTATTAAATTTATCATATTTATTCATATATTATTATATTTTATTTATTTATATTTATAAATTTAATTATTTATTATTGTATTATATTTATTTTATTTTATATATTATTTTAATATTTTTTCAAATTATTAATTTTAATGGTTGATTATTATATATTAATTTTAATTTATTGTAATAATATTATTATATATTTATATTATATTTAGATGTTTATAATTCAATTATATGAACTAATTTTTACATATATTTATATATTTTAAGTGATTTAATTTTCTCAATTATATTTTTATTACTTATTACTTATTCTTAATTATTATTTTAAAGTATAATTAATATTAATTATTAGTAATTGATTATATTTATTTAGTTATATTAATTTATGTTAATTTTATATATATAATTTATTCAAAAAGAGACGTTTTATGGTATGATAAGTCAAAGAAAAATTATAAATAAATTTAAATTATGAATAATAATTAAAAGTATAAATATATAATATAAAATAATTAAAAATTTAATTAAATATAATTAAATAATTAATAAAATTAAATTAAATATATTAATTATAATTTATTAAATCTATATATAGGGGCGCTGGTAATCCTCGGTAATAATCCCTCGATAATAGCTATGAGTAGACTCTCGGATTATTAACTCTCGTGAGACTGTGTATCCTAATAGGAGGGATAGTCCTCCATCAAGAAGCTATACTGCCTATGATGGCTCTATGAAACCAGCTTACTCGTGAAGGACAATAGATTCAGTGCAGATCCCGTGCGGAGACAGATTGAAGTTTTAATATAGATACCTTGTACCATAGAGTTACGAATGATACCGTATAAAAAAATTAAAACGATGCTCTGTTATATCTCAGCAAGGAACAAAATAATATATTAAAGTATATATATCAATTTATATGCTGTCGTATATAATATTTATTTTAATTATAGGAATAGAATAATCTATTATTATATATATATATATATATATATATATGCATTCTATAAAATATTATTATTATATTTTTATTATATAATTAAAAATAATTTATATTTATATTTTTATTTATAATTTTTTAATTATTTTTTTTATTTATATTATATGTAATTATAATTATTGAATATATTATAATTATTATTATATATTATTATTGTTTCAAAATTTAGATCTAGACGTAAGATTTATAACTAATTCGAGAGCTTACCATCTTTCGATGTTCACTATCCTATATATAAGTTACTTAATTTTCTGGAAAGAATATTTATATATAAGGATCTTCGAGTGAATAATAAAGATAGATAGTAAACTTTGATTAATTATTTATCCTAATTTAGCCTTTATTATCAGTGCATGATTCACGTGTTATAAACTAACTTATATATATTTATAATGCATTATATAAAAAAATTATAAAATGCAGAATGTGAATAACATATAATTTTTTATTTAATTTTGAGTTTTTTAAAATTTAAATGTTGCATATTTTGTCGAAATCTTTTGCACGCAAAGAAGTTTCTTCTCTTATGTAATGCTTCATAATATCTGGAATTACTATGGTATCTGTATAGCTTGTGTGGCAAGAAAACTGAAGATCTAATCAAAAATATACTATGTATACAGACGTCAGATTCTATATTATCATTAAAATTTACTTGATATTACAGCGTAGTTTTTTATAAAATAGTCAGCAATACCTAAGATATTTGAGTTACAAGGTGATAATATTTTAATATAATAACTAGTATTCAAAACCAATCCGTTAAATTTATATTCATAAATTGAATACTCTAAGATGATGAGAATCTGAGATCAAAATTTATTTTGTACTCATTCAAATTATGACTAAAAATTTGACGAATTATTACTACGTGACCATATAATTGATATAAAGGTATATCAAAAGAAACTAATAAAGTTATTTAGAAGTACTAAAAATAGATTATATGAACGATGTCTATATATTAGTCCTCAATGGTCTAGTTCGGGGATACAGAAGATTATAGTGTTAGTATCAATATTATTGGCAAAGATAGATAGTGATTATACTCTTAATGTGGAGATAACATCAAGCATAATCACTTAGAACCGAATATATGCAAAACAGTATAACCAGTAAAATATGGGGAGATTACACTACGGATCACAATCCTCCTTCAGTTGAAATTGCCCGAGTTGTTTGTTTTTTAGTTCCAATGTATTGATAAATATTTTTTAACTTTTTTAGTTATAGAAGTAATCATTGTTTTATTTAAAACCTTGCTAATTTCTCATGTAAAATTTAATGAAATGATGATATTGCTTTTTGTATATGTTCTCATGGTAGAAATAGTTTTCGCGTTTTGACCCTGATATTATTATATCACCATGTCCATATTCCAATAAAAATGTAGATTTAGCTGTTGATCTAATTCTTATTGGCAAATAAATTATAATAGTATAAAGTTTTATATTATGTCAACTTTCGTAACAAATATTTTTTATTAAAAACCATTCCACAACTCGAATTAAAAATGTTACACTACTAATTATACTTATTAAAGTATTTTTTGAGGTTATATATACATTTAGGAAAAAATATAATTCTTATCTAGGTCAAATATAGTCAATATGCGTAGTAGTTTTAAATAAATTAAACAATCAGGTGTTAGATTGGTAGACGACGTAGAACAATCAGTTCTATCCCTGAATCAGTGTCTTCAAGAAAGAGATGAGTTTACTCTCGCCGAAACACCAGTTACTCATGGGTGGTAACACATAAATAATGCAAGCTTAAACCATTCCCTTAAAAACCATTCTTTTCAAACTGTTTCATTCCCTTTTTTTAAACTTACACTGTCCCTCCTTCATTTCCAGACATTTGCCTTTGCAAATTTGTTTACATTAACTGTAAAGGATTAAGCTATAACATTCTCTTTTCATATGTGGATATACTTTACCTTTATTTCCACTTTTCCATCCTCAGTAAAGTGGATCACTTTGTCTTTCCATTGTCCCCAAAGAACTCCTTAATGTTCTCTATTTGTCATATGTGACCTATAAATATTTCTATAGCTACACTAATATATATTTTTAAAATACTTGCTTTTCAATAGATATAGTGATACCCATTATGTTTTTTTTTTTCTTTTTCTTTTTTGTCTTGTGCAAGTCATTCAGGATTTATATATAGCACCTGTGTTTGTTGATGATGGCTTCTGAACTCCCGCTATAAGCCCTTTTAGCCTCGGTTACATACTTATTCTGTAATAACTATATTTTGTACATGCGGATTATAGTAAAAACCCTTGTATAACTACTCCCTTTTAATATATTGGTTCCCATAAGTAATCCTTTCCGTTTGCCTTCTTTAATATAAATGATGTATTATTTGCTATTATATAATATATGGTAATTCTAAGTATTATGATTATTATTATTATTCTCTAATATTATTATATATTAGTTACTGTGATTTATATATTATGATATGTGGAAGAAGATTAATAATTAATCATATATTATTTAATAAAATATGTTTATGCATATATATGACTGAGGCGATAAGAGACAATCACGTTTTTTTTAAGTTTAAGTGGGATTCCCCGGTGAGGAACTTGGTAGGCTGTCGGTTCTTCTTTAGATATATAAGAAATCTCTGATTCATATCAACGTATGAGAATCATTAAATTGTGAAGTTAAATAGATTAGTTATTTTAAGAATAAGTAAGGATTAGATAGTAAGTTAATGTAGTTTGATGATATTACGATATTAATTAATAATTTTTAGAATTTAGGAATCCTTAATATTTGTGTATTGAGTGGAAAAATAGAAGGAATTGAGAAATAGAGTGAAAAGATGTATTAATATTATAATTTAGATATTAAATATGTTGAATATGAAAAATCTTAAGTTAAAAAATTAACAACATTTGTTTCATG
This sequence comes from Trachelipus rathkii, assembly GCA_015478945.1. NCBI lineage: Eukaryota > Metazoa > Arthropoda > Malacostraca > Isopoda > Trachelipodidae > Trachelipus > Trachelipus rathkii. The sequence goes on from JABUQX010056807.1 coordinate 41,874, forward strand.
GAAGTTAACTGTATTTAATCATTTTTTATTTAAAATTTTGATTTATTTAATAAAGTAAATTATATTATATCAAAGTATTGCGATAAATAAATTATGTTTAATGAATTGTACTTTGATATGAGTTACCTGGAAAATTTATGTAGATAAAATAATTGTCTTAAAATCTATAAAATGAAAGATAAATAGTAATATAATAAATGGTTTGGATGACGATAATTCTAAGTAATAATTTATATTAGAACGCCTCGTATAAGCATAATTTAATTACAAGAATATGTTTAAAAATATAAATTATATCCGACCCAAATAGAAGGTGTAACGTTTAAAAAGATGTATTGATTAGATTTTGTATCTTTAAAGAGAAAGAAAAAAGATATTAGATTAGCTTGTATAGGAGGACCAAAGTGTAATGGTGTAAGACGTATGTGTGGAAAGATTTAGGATATGGCTTAGGTTTTGGTATATAGTTGAAATGTTAATAAATAGTTGTTTTCAGGTAGACTTTTTATTTATATTATTAAGGGGCTCGATTGATAATAATATTGTATGTTTTTTTTGTGGAATTTTAGGTTGAAGGTTTTTTATGGTATCTTGTAATCATAATTTTTTTTAGATAAAAGGTCTGACGATTGTGAATAGAAATACGAGATTAAACGTTAAGAATAATTCTTACAAAATGTGTTATTGTATTTTTCATCTTGAAAAGTAAAAGAAGAGAGAATTAAGAACCTTTTGTGTAAAATTAGAGAACAGATTTAATGCTAGTAAATAGTTATATTTTGAGTATAGTTCGAAAGAAGACATTCTAGGTTTATATAAGGGTATATTCACAGTTTTGTAGAGAAGATTTCGACCTTTGGAGTAAAATAAGAATGGACTGAAAAGGATTTTAGTTTATAGATTATTTCCAAATATTTATAGTAACGGAATTTTAAACTTCAGAGAAAATAATAGCATATTTAAAATGAAAATAAAACAATTGACAATGTAATTTCTGGGATGTTTGTATGTATGATTTTTGTTCACACCGTGTGGACAACATAGATTTGATTTTTAAACTAATAATATTAGGAGAAGAGAAATTCAAGGGTAACAGCAACATCCATTTAAATGTCTTTTAGTTGAAACATTGGCTAAGAATGTTTCTGGGGTAAGTGCTGTTTTTGCATATTTAGATTGTATAGATTGTGTATATGAGTTATTTAGGAAGAATAAAGAAAAGATAGCAGTGATAACCTATGATAATCCATGTGTGAAATGTTACGTTCATAGAAATGTTCTTATATTTTTATCAAGCTCTGATATATTTTTGTTTTAACATTAAAAAGTATCAGTCTCTTTTAGGGGAAGAGGAGGAGTCACATTTATATATGTAATAATCCCAGTATTAACTTCTGTAAATAAGCTTAGTAACCATTGAATATATTTTTCGAATTTTAACGTTTTTATTATACGGAAAAAGGACTTTAATATTTTAAAATGTTTGATTAGGTTGGTATTAGTTATGTAAAAGTTTTTGGTAATAATTGTTTTTATTTTTTCACATAAATTATAATTATTAATTTGTTGTTTTTGATTTATAAATTAAATCAGGGTCGAGTGGAAGTGTCATTTATAAGGTAGATACTCCTTAGAATTTAAACAAAACTTTTCACTTGTTGTTATGTCACGGGGGAATTGGTCTTTGACTGGTATACTTTAGGTTTATTTGTTTTGAATTTTTTGAATGAAGAGTTTTGAATGAGGTATTTTAGTGAGTTTTTGGATGGTTTAATCCTTGAAGTTTTTTGTTTTTTTTTTTAATGAGAATTGTCCTGGATGAGAGGTTTTAATGTGTTATAAGCGGATAGCTATTAAGAATGTAATCGGACATGGAGTACTGTGTTCGGCGTACTCTCTTTTAGATGGACTATGATGCTCTTCCTGCTGTTCCCGAATCTATGTGTATATAATTGATTTGATGCTAGTGTATACCACTTGCCAGACGCCACAAGTCAGACAAAATATTTAGATCTAAGAAGATATATGAATTTGGGAGTGAGTCAAGATGTCTATAAAACGTTGAACCATCTTCGTTTACTAACTTGGTCTTTAGATACAAAAACACATTCTTAAGTATGGAACTGTGAGACCTATAAGAATTGTAAGACAGATATTGCGAAGTAAATATTAGCCTACTGGTTAAGTCAATCTCCTGGTAAGAATTTTTTTTCGAATAATAAACTACAACTTTTTTTATTTTTTGGTATATATATATATGTATAATATAAATAATATAATTATATATATTATATAATTATGTATATATATATAATAATAATTCCTTACTTACCGAAATAATCTGAATATAATATAATTACTAAGAGGTCCCATGCCGATCACAAAAATTTTATATTCGTAACCAAAACTCATGATCATTTCGTATATTATAAGAACGAGAGCACGTTTCAGTAACCCAGTGTTATAACTGAAAGTTTAACGTGGTATTAACTATTGGATAGCTCGTTGACGAGACAAATTTTAAATAAAATCGTACTAATCTATATTTAATTGAAATTATTCCAAGAAAATTCTGTGGTTAAGCAGTGCTTATTGAAAAAATCTAATAAATAATAATTCAATGACATTCTCACTCCGACCTCAAAATATCGATCAAACCATTAGGAGCTTCATAAGGTTATAATCACGTTGTGACGATTGACGCCGTACTGGTTAACGATATATGGACAGTCAATCGGTCCGAGACACTTTGCTAATACCCCAGCCAGTTTTTTTCGTGACCAAAATATATTTTAACATAAGTTGTATATGTTTAAGACGTTATCGAGAAAAAAATTCTAAGTTCCCGACCAAAAGTCGGACAAACCAGGACTTCGGTAATATATTAGTAGGGAGCCGACGTTTCAAGACCCAGTAACGATGATACGTGGGTCTATTAATACGTTCGTTGCGAGACATTTTTTTTATAAATTCTTCCTATAATAATAAAATTTTCCGAAATTCTCTGGTGCAGAGGCTTATCGAAAAATCCAAAAATTTTCAAAGTCCCCAGACCAAAATTTCGTACCAAAACCAGACTTATCTTGAGAAATTTTAGAAGAGGTCTACGTTTTCTAACACCCATGAACGTAAAGTACGTGTAGACACTCTTAACGTTAAATTCATAAGTTTATGTTCTCACGTTTTCCTAAAATAACGCTACAGACCATATAATATTTCGGGATTACGAACCTGACCATAAAATTACATTTATAAATTTATCTATATATAAAAAGGTCCTAAGTACATCTCTAAAAACTATCGTGTAAGGTAAGAAAATTTATCTAATAGACTTACTAGGTTTCGTGCTAACCTATACATGATCGCCCTGGTGGGGTCAGAATTCGGCATATAGGTACTCTTGATGGAATTGAACGTACCTTCCAGTTTTAATTCTTGAGTCTTTCAGCGGGGGAAGTTTATCACGCGAGCATGGCTCGAATACTCCTTTCCTCCCGCGTGGGGACTCTTATGAGTTGGCGTGTGTCGGGATGTAGAGGAGGATTGGCTTCGAGGCCAACAATCTGCTTGCTAGAGTATTTTACTTAAATGTCTGGATTTTTTGGTATCTTTAATTAATTATTAATTGAATGTAATGTTGGTGAAATATTATAATTATCTTATCTGATGGGGCGGAATCTAACATTAGTGATCGATCTCGTAACTGTTCGAGCGACTTAAGAGATACCGTAGAATATAATAACCTTCCCAAATCCAGCTTTTTCACGGGAAATCTCGCGCAGCGAAAACTCCATCTTCAATCCTTAACAGTGCCCCCCGCCGAGTACTAATAAAGAAGTGTCCAATGAATAGGATGACTTTCTCTGGGTTTCAAATCAAACGGCTGCAATAATGATTATTATCTACTAAAATGTTCGATTTAGGACTAAGATAAGGGGATGTTATATATTTCTTTATCCGAATGGACATGGCAACATATATGATACGCTTCTGATCTATTAGTCTTGTATGACTTATAATGCAATGTGACCATGAGTATTACCTTCATTCACCAAATTACATCAGAGAATAATATATTTTTCCTACGAGTTAAAAATTTACTCGATCCGCATATGATCAGAAATCTTTCAACTTTACCTATAACCCGCCATATATGGGACTCAGGATGTATTCGTGATAAAGAAGTAGAATGTTTCTCATGGCGTAACAAAATCGTCGTCTGATGTATTTCCAAAGTCGGTATATTGGTCGGAACGTGAGAGAAGGAGGGATGACTAGATCTTTCTACCACGTGGAGACGAACCAAGAATGATGATCGCCCTTGTCGAGCGCTATAATGAGCCTTGAAGAATAAATACCTTCCCAAATTCCATAAATCATTTTTTCTACGGGAAACTTACGTCGCAGCGGAATAAAAACTCCTCTCTAACTTTCCAGGCACCCCTAACAAGCCTGGGACTTAGAGTCTCAAAGAGTAGAGCATTTCATCTGGGCAACAACGTCGCTAAGAGATTTTCCAAAAGTTTCGTGATTATTGGTTAACTGTAGATGGCGCGAATGTATATTTCTTAACCGTATAGTGGCGGGCTACCTAATATAATGTATCGTCATCTCTCTCTGTTATTTCAAGCGCGGCACTTGAGGAATTAATACACCTCCTTAATTAAACCAGCTTATTTCATACATGCAGGTAATGATTACTCGCGCTTCAAGCGAAATACACTCCTTAATCCTTTCCCGCGGGATACTCAGGTCTGAATAAAGTAGGAGCTTTCCTCAGTGCAACAACTTGCTCTAGAGATTTTTTCAAATGTTCGGATTATTGACGATATCTCGATGATTAAGGTTTGAATATCTAACATTACCTAAGTGGTTGCAAGGCCATATGATAATCTGGCCACTTTGATACTGATATGCGGGCTCGGACTCGAGAAAAATGCCTTCCCGAATCCAGGTTTTCACGGAAAATCTCTGCCGCAGGCGAAACCTCCTTCTTCCCGCCGCGGACTCAGTTTCTGATTATA
>JABUQX010056808.1:5000-10557 GCA_015478945.1 Trachelipus rathkii
GAGGGTGCTGAGATTGATTGAAGGAGTTACCCTGAGAGATAGGCGGAGAAGTGAGGAAATACGGAGAGAGCTGAGAATTGGATCAATAACTAAACATGTACAACAAATCAACTTGAGTGGTATAGGACACCTCAAGATGAATGGAAGAGGGAACTGGACCAAGAAAGATGCTGGAATGGACGCCAGTGGGCCGTAGACCTGCGAGCAGACCGAAGAAAAGATGGAAGGATCGGTGGAAGATGCGATGAACGTCAGAGGAAGTGTTCTATGGTGGATGTGGAAGAGAGAAGAATGTACGAAGATAGAAACCACTGGAGGAGGTTCTGCAGAGGCGATACCTGACAGGTCAATACAGATCTACCAGAGGGAATGGTGAATAAGGTGAATATATAAATATATATATATATCTTACGGGCTTTGCCCTATTCCTAGTATGGAAATGCTCTTAGTAGATAAGCAGTTGCCATCTGTTATCCGGAAGAAATATCTAACCCTTTCATTTTGCCCAGCAACTCTGTCGTTCTAGCTATTGTGCCACTCATTCAGTCATTTTAAAATCAAAGTAATATTTTTAAGAAAAGTATATTTACTCAGAACACATAAGTTAAGCCTTTTTGTTAAAAAAATATATAAAGAATAAAAAAAAAATTAAGTTTCACTCTATTTTCGAAATGGCATTAAAATAAATTCTTTTTAGTGAAAAGAAAATCTTTATTTAGAAAACAAAAACAAATTTTTTTTTTATGAGAAAACAAAAACAAATTTTTCTTTATCTAGAAAACAAAAAAAAAATTTTCTTATATAGGTAACAAAGAAATAGATTCATACAAGAAAAATCTCAAATAAATGAATTTATCTTGATTTTGGAACGTGACATCTTAAAATGAAAGCTGTATAAGTATGAATGTTCTTTAACTTGTTGGAAAACGAAATCCTCAATCTTGATCTGTGGAAAGGTTAAAACTACTTTGGATATCTAAAGGATCAATTAGACCTACAGTATTTTCTGTTACAAGCCCATAAATTTTTCTTTACATATTCTTCAAAGGTCTTTTGTTTATCGGTAAGTAATGCATTACGTAATCGCTTCAACAAGATTATTTTTTAACATATTCTCCCAAAGTCTTTCGTTTCTTGAAACAAAAAGAAAAATTTTCGTTCATGTTAAAAGCAACAATTTTAATATGCAAATCAAACTTAACGTCAACTCCTGCAACACCCCAATCCTTTCAAAATTTTATATTCTTGCTTCAATTTCTTGAATTCAGAATTTTATTTCCTTTTGGCTGGAATAATCTTAATTTTTACATCTACTTGAAATATACAAATTTAAAAAGAAATAATGACTTTAAATTAATAAAATTTAAGTTTTAATCTTCTAAGCCTTAATGGTCATTACAAAATATGATCCATTTTTTTAAAGTTTCCCACACCCTATCCAAGAACCCCTTCGTAATCTAGCGATCCGGCAGGAGTGACCGGATAGGAGAAATCGGGTACTGTGGTCGCTAGGCAAACTTATAATAAATAGGTCGTAATAATTTTGCACATAATTTGCATAGTAGGTAATATTTTCAAAGTTGCACATTTTGTATCATATTTTAAAAGCGTTATTGAAATTTTGAAAACAATAAATACTAAATTAATATATTCACAGATTTCTATTAATAAAAGATACCGTTTGGGGGTACGGAGTAGACCACTCGCCACTTCTCAAGGGATTTGGGGCTCTTCTGTCTTTATCCACATTCATCCCGAGAGTTATTTTGGAATGAACACCTTAGTTTTGTATAATTTGTATCTGTAGTTCTGAAGTTCAAAGCACATTAGGATATGTGAGCAGTATCATTTTTCTTTTTTTAAATTTCTACTTTCAACACAAGTCATAATATATATATATATATATACTATAGTGATATTTATGATATATTACTTAATATATATATATATATAGTAAATATAGCTATATATATATATATATATTATATATATGAATATATAATATATGATGGTTTGTTGTCTTTGTGTGTGTGTTATGTGTGGTGCTGATATTTGCATGGAGAGCGTTAGCTTTTTATTAATTACCAAGTATTGAAAAACTCGAACATTTTCTTCTATCTGTTTTTGCGAAGTTTTTTCGAATTTCTTAATGAAAGTTATTCGAATAACGAACCACCGCGTTTGTATGGAAAATTTGAATAACCTGAATTAAAAGAGGATATATTGGTAATCAACCTTTAATTGTAATACAAGTTCGAATATATTTGACTTTTCATAATATAGTTATTATATATATATATATATATATACTATATATATATATATATATATATATATATATATACTATATATAGTATATATTATTCATATATAATCATAATAATATATATATATACTATATATATATATATATATATATATATATAATATAGTATATTATATATACTTTCTTATTTTCTCCCCGGGGGAAAAGCTTTTCTTTTTTCATTACTTTTTTCTTCTGTTTGATTCAGCTTGGTCGTCTGTGGACAAATTGAAAGTTAGCGCGGTAAAAAATGTGCACAGCTGATTTGTAAATATTTTTTATTGCACGATCTTTCATGACTTTACACATATTTTAAATTTAGTACGATGCAAAGAATTTACTTTTAAGAGTTTAATAACACATGATAATTAGGTATAGATTATTAAAATTTTTGAACCCTCCAATTTGTTCAAATGACAGCTGGACTCACGAAAAAAAGGTTAATAAACATAACTTCTCCAGGGTGCATCAAGAAGTTAACACAAATAAAAATATTGAACTCAGCGATCTTATAGTGGTTAGAAAGATAATACCTAGGTATGATATATTATATTATATATATATATATATATATATATAGTAATATTATATATATATATATAATATAATAGTATATATACTGGCAATTAGACCGCAGTCTTTAAATTCTGTATTTGATAAATAAGAACTATTGGTGCGCGTAGGTAAAGGAAAATTTTGCCTCCTCTGGCGTCGGAACCAGCGCCATGCTGCCAAACTGACAGGACCGACATACCGGCGGACGCGTACCTACCGACTGAGCTACTCCTCTACCCGAAAAGTTAGATTCTAGACACAGCTTTCGAAACCAACCGGAGACCATTTCACATTTAAACTGTCTATGGTGCAGTATTTACATTTATTAAACCTTACAGAACGAGGGAAGGACAGCGGTGACCAAACCTGTTTGATACGCACTGAAGGGGGGCTCCGATCGTTTGAAAGTGTTTCTAGGAATCTAACTTTTTGGTGTTAGAGGATAGTGCTTTGCACGGGGTAGCAGTCCGTCCGGAGCTGTATGTGTGGATTTCGAGTCGGCAACACTGCGCTTGTTCGACCCCAGAGGAGGCCCAATTTCTTTGACCTTCCCCACAATAGTTCTTTATCCTTATAATATTATACTATATATATTATATGATATATATAATATAATATATATATTATATATATATATATTACATAGTATATATATTACTATAGTTATTACGTATTATATATGGATAGCTAGACTATATGATATTATAGTATATACTATATCATCATACCTATATATTAGAGGTCCAGCTATACTACTTAGTAATATATGATACGTATATATATTATATATCATTCATAATATATCGAATGATATCATATCATAGTATAATATACAATGAGTATATATACTTATATCGATATATATATAAGTATGATGTATTATAATATATATCATATATATAATATATATATATATATATAATATATATCATCATCATATCTCATACTATTATCATATATATCATCATGTATATTATATTCAATATACTATATCGGATAGTATATATCATCATATCAATATCATATATATTATAGACAAGTATATAATTATATATATATATATATATATACTATATATAGATATATATATAATAATAGATATATATTGTATCATATATATATATATATTATATATATATATATATATATCCCCAAAAGTAAAACTTTATATAGCTATTCAAATTCATATTAATATTAAAAAAAGTTTCATGTGAACAATATGTATATCTATATTATATATATTATATATACACTATATTATATATATATATATTATTATTAGTATATATAATATATATATAATATATATATATTAATATCATATTTATATATATATAATATATATATATATATCATATATATTATATATATATATATATAATTATATATATATACTATATGATATCTACACTCTATTTGTATGTTCGATACTATGTATTTTCTTGTGTGTGTACTTTCTTTGTACGTTTTATGTGCGATCTTTATTCTGTCTTTTTCCTGTATTTTTAATTCGTATATTATCATATACTATACATTACATATTATATCTACACTATATATATATATAAGTATATATAACTATATATATATATATATATAATCTCATACCCTCCCAGGACAGAGCTTCCGCCCTGCTCCAGGTTATCCAGGCATCTTCTCTTTCTGGTCTGAAACTCCCTTAACCCTAGAGAGCCACTCTAGGAAAGCCATTTCTTGGGTGCAATGGTTTCCGACGCCGCAGTCCCTCGAGCCGCTTAAACACTCTCAGGTTTAGCCGGTTTTACGCCACGTTTCAGTCTGAACCGAGTATCTTCTTCACATTAGGCCTCAAAACTCATGTTCTCCCGAGCTCTCCAAAGGCAACCTTGCTTTCTAAAGCGAGCATAAGATTTTTCAACAAGTCTTTTTTTTCAATTAGGGTCCACATAATACTATAAGGATACTCTGTGTTTCAAAAAGATTCCATATAATATAATATATATAGTAGTATATATATACTATAGTATATATAGTATCATATATATATATTATATCATATATATATTATATATATCTATAATTATATATACTATGACTATATATATATGCTAGAGAACTTGTGACAAATAATTTAATTTAGCAGTATTGTTATGCCGTACCAGCAAGAAATGAAACGAATTACTTTGAACACTCCTCCTTCTGTTTATTAAAAATTGCTCCTCACCTACACTCTGCTCTATTGCTAAGGGGCAGAGCAGGCTGACTAGATTTCTCTTATCGTGGATTACAATGTAGAGCATCGCTGGAGTAGAAAGGGGATAGGGCGGGCTAGGGAGGTGCCGCATTTCTCTTTCCAGGATTCTGGTGGATAGGCAATTACCTAGAGTTAAGTTTTGGCCGTCCTTAGAATAGCAATTTATTTATTTACTTATATATATATATATATTATATATATATATATATATATATATATATACTATATATATAATATATACTATGTAATGTATATATATATACGTATATACGTATATACTATACTATATATTTATATATAGTATAGTATATATAGTATACTTATATATATATATATATACTATATATCCATATATACTGCGAAATCCACAACCGGTATATAAAAAAAAAATACTATATAAAAGTTATAATATAATAAAAAAAAAAAAAAGATATAATATATACATACTATAAACACTTCTTTAT
>JABUQX010056809.1:0-27500 GCA_015478945.1 Trachelipus rathkii
ACTATTATTATATTTAGTAGTTATTTTATTTTTAATGTAGAGGTAGGTGACAATTTTAATTTTAGTATATTAAAAGAAAAATAATAAAATGGGGAGTGGGAGTTTACATATTTTACATAATAGTTTTCCTTCAATAAAAAAATAAGTAAAATATAAAATATAATTATTATTTACATTTTTAAATTTGGGGGGGTGCCAGTGATTTCATTTATGATAATTACCTATATGTTTATTATTTATATAGTATATATTAAATTATATAATAGGACATAAATTATTTACACCTATAATCAAAGACAGAAAAAAAATTAAAATAAAAATTTTGAATAAAAATATATATAAAAATAAAAGGTGAGTTAATTATTTATATATTATATGGTAGAGGTGGTTAATTAGGTAATTTATTATTATTGTATTTAGTGTAGCGAGTTTATTTTTTATTATTATATACTAATATATATGATAATTTATACTTTTCATTTTGAAATGTAACCAGGCAGTGAAAGTGGAAACAGACATCCCACCACAACAACACAACAGAAAAAAAAAAAATATGCATACTAATTGGAGCTACGGGGGTAAAGCCATAACGGGCTTCAACGTTGGGTAAATGGTCTAAACAGGAAACCAAGGGCGACCTGTCAGGTGGAAAACGCCAAACGAGAAAAAGGGCATTGAGGGTTCACGACGGGACCCTATGCTAAGTCCGCGCACAGTAGCCAGGCACTGAAATCGTAGGAATGACCGGGAAGATTTCCCATTATAGACAAATGCCACGCTCGCCAAAGTACTCATTTAACGTCTGAGTGAGAAGCGAAGCTAGAGATAATAGAGAAAAAATCACTTACCACATTTCCTATCGCCTTTCCCCTCCGCTCACTCCATCTCGAACTCTGTAAAAATGTTCATTGTAGCAAGAAATGGCAAGAGACCCCCCTCATAAAACCATAAAACTAAAAAAAATATTTTAGGCCTGAGTACCTCAGGTCAAGCCCGCGCGGGCTATTATATTATATTTTACACTAAATCAAAATAAACCAAAAAATCAAAAAGATAAAAAAAATAATAATATAAAGATGAAAATAAAAAAGTATTTTTATTATTAGAAATTTTATTAATAAAATCAAAAAATAAAATAAAAAACCCATTAATAAATATAATAATCGATATAAAAATATCTAACATATATAATATAGAAACATCCCCCTTATTTCCACTCAGGGATAAATAATAAATATATTTTTTAATCACACCTCATCAAAGCCATTTCATAAATTAATATATATTAAATAAATTAAAAAATATAATTTTATTAGGGGTAGAGAGCGAGAAAATGAATAAAAAATTTTAAACCATTAATTCAAAGAAAATGAAAAAAGAAATAAACTAAAAATTAATTAATAACTAAAGTATTATTTAATAAAACTAATAAAATACATACATCTAACACTCCCCCCCACATCATTACCTCAATATAATATTATAACCTATAAATCTATTATTATTTTATTTATTATTATAGTAATTATATATTTATTTTAGTAAATAATAATAAATAATAATAAATAATGGGAAAACTAACACATAAAATATTTTAAATATTATATTATGTAGGAGAAAATACTATCCCATACAAATTCACTCACATAACGTCACACCTCCACCCATCACAGTGAGGGGATGAAATGGATTTAATAAATAAAAAATTATTTAAAAATATCTTTAATGCATTAAAAATAACAATTTTTTAAAAATATAATTTTAAAAATATTAATAATGTATATATAGAGTTTACTAAATATAATAATTCCTTGGTATATATAAAAAATAAATAAATATATGTAAGATTTGATATTAATAAAATATATCACGAACTTTAAATTAATTTAATATTCTTGAATTTCATAAGTATTGTTTTTTATATACTGAGTAGTTGAAGTTTGTATGAATATTTTAACAAAAAATAAAGAGCAAAAATAATAAACTATATAATTTTAATAACACTAGGGACAATTTCAATAAATATTCTGCAATATAACATTATATAAAAAAATATTAAATTTTATTCAATATTCAGCTAAATTTTAAATATTATTTCGAATTATAATTCTGGTAGGTATCTATAAAAAAAATATTTTTAATACATTTGCAGTAGAGGAAATCATTTAACAACCGTAAAATAAATGTATTTTTATATGATAACAAAAAAATATTTATAAAATAAACACAAAAATAAAATAAAAAAACACCTTTAAAAGATTTTTTAAAGCATAAAAATAATAAAAAATAATGCTTGAATAAAAGAAAAGTAGTTTAAATTTATAAATTACTTTTATTATATTAACTTTATCTCAGGTTAATATGGAGCAATTAATAAAGTATTTAATTAATATAAATTTTTATTATTTTAATCTTTATTGATTATATTATATATTTAATTGTATAAATGTACTTATTTAATTTCCCTTAGTTATTTATCTCCTTCTGAAATAGTGAAAGTCTTAAGAGCAAATGTATTTTCCTATTTATATCTTTAATAAACTGAGGGTTTTTGGGCAACAAAACAATTTGTGGCCCTCCCTAACGCATACAAAAAATATATGGTTAATTTAGCCACTAGGTCAGACAACCATACAGTTCACCACTTCCTCCGAATAAAATCGCTATCCCCGGGAAATAAAAATTAAAGCCTATTGGGAATAGTGGAGAAGAAATCCTACGAAGAGGGAAGATGGAAATGATAAAGTCATGAAATAAATCTTTATAAACCTCATGATCTGTGTGTTTTCTGTCACTTTTTCTACTCCATTATTTGGATTATTAATAATAATAATAAAAATTAATAAATTAAATAATAATGGGAGGGGGGTCTATTTTATGATTGTCACCCTGAATAACCCTACCCCCATGATGATGAGAAAATAATTATATTTAATCTACACACCCCCTCACCGAATAAAAAATATATAAAAAAATATAATACTAGAATATAAAATTTTTTATTATTTCATATTAGCAGGTGAGCCCTCCCTGTTCCCCGTCGGCTCGAACCGCCTAAAATATAATTAAAAGATAAATACTATTTCAGATATGGTGCTTTGAAGAGAAATAATAAAGAATAATAAAAATAATATGAAAATAAAATAATAAATATTATTATATTTAATAACAAGGTAATTTAAAAATAAAAATTTAATAAAATTAATATTAAAATATATATTTATTGATTTTTATTATTATCTATTTTATTTAATTAATATTTATTATTATTTAAATAAAGAAATATCGAAATAAATCACTTAGTAAATAAAAGACTTTAAATTCTGATAGTACAAAAATACTAATATTATAATTATAACTATATATTAATATATTTATTTAATAAATACATATATATATTAATAATTTAAGCATTATTATTTAGAATATATTTCAAGACTAACTTATATATTTCAAGATATATTAGATTATATACAAGAGAATTCAAAAACAACTATATATATATAAATTATATATTATAAAATTAATCTAAATAATAAATATATATATTAAAAAATATATATTATTTTTATAATTATAAATAACTATGTGAATATATAAAATTTAATAATATTAATTTTTAATTTAAATATACAATAAATAATATAAATTAAATTATATATATAGAAACTATTTATGTATTATTTCAAAATTATAAATAATTATTTTATTATAATAAAAAATAATTAATAAATAAATTATAATAAAAATATATTATTTATATTACGTTTATCAATATAAATTAATAATACAAAAAAATTATTATATTAATATATTTTTTAAAGTATTTCTATATAATATAATCAATATAACCTAATTATTAATATTTAATATAATAAGATTAATATCATTTTAAATAAAAATAATAAATTTAAGTAATATATTAATAATTTAATAATATTAAATAAAAAATATTTATTAATAAATTAAAATAAACAAGAATAAGATAACATATGTAAGATATTATTAATTTATGTATTTATAAATAAATATAAAATTATGTAATAAATTAAATATTTTAAATTTTATATTATATAATATATAATTATAATCAAAATATTTATAGATTTAGTTTGATAATTTTAAACTTTTATAGCGTATTTTTTTTTTTTGCTTTTATTAAAGAAAATATTATAATAATATTTATTACGATTTTTAAAATTGTTGGCAGTTATTATATATTTATTTAAGATTTTATTTATTTATATGATAATCTTAATATAATAAAGAGGAGTTATATAAATTTTATCAATAGTATTAATTTATATATTAAATGAGCCTTTTATTTAATGTTAAAGATCTCTTATGATATTAAAAATAAAATATAACAACCTTGAATAAAAAAATTTAATTTCAATATCAGATCTCTTAAAATAAAGAAAATAAGTATAGCTAAAATAGTATATGGTAAAGCTGATCATTGTTTAAGATTTAAATTATAAAATATAACTATTGTTATGAATAAAGTTATTTGATATTTATAAATTAATGTTAGTTCATTTAAAAATAATAATAGGATAACACCCTACACTAGTAGAAGCTAAAGAAGAATATTAAAAAAAAACAATTAAATTAAAAATGTATAAATATTTTTTTGTTTATTTTATAAGTTTAGGTAGATAACTATTTTATAATAATGATAATAAACCACGTACATAATATTAAAAATAAGAATAGTAAAATATATATTATTTTATACATAATATATTATACTTTCTATATATAATAAATACTATTCGATATTATCGCTATACAATGAAAACAAATAAACGAATATATCAAAGCATTGAGAATAAAGATAAATAGTATAAACTATAGAATATTTTAATAAGTTGAATGAAAGCTATATCAAAATTATTCACAATATCTTATTTTAATTAATATTATAAGCTCATATACTTTTTAAAAATAAATATTGATGAGATATAATATAAAACACATAAGCGACTTTAACAATAAGTTCTATACAAAATAGATATATGTTCATAAAAAGTTTGTTAATTTATTGAATATATGGCAATAAATATTAAGAAATATTAATAAAGGTTTAGAAGTTTATAAAATAGAATTATATTAAGTTTACGTTCTTAAATATATTTAACAGAAAATATAAACCTTTATATAATTTTAAGTTTACTATTTTTTAAAAAAAAAAAAAAAGGTTATTTAGAGTTTCTGATAATATAATATAATATCCAAATAATAATATCCAAACATTTATATTATATTTTATTTATTATTATATAAAAAAATTTTATATATTTATTTATTATTATGTATATATTATTTATATTATATTATATATTAATATCATATTTATTATTAACAATATTATTATTTATATTATTTATTTATTTTACTATTGTAATATTTCTTAAAACCTACACTCTTTCACTATCACCTTCCCTCCACTTATAAATTGTCATAATATTAATTAATAAAAAAAAAACCTTATAAAGAAAAAAAAAAAAAAGAACAATGCTGAGAGAGGAGAGAAAGGGTTTTACTTTATTGAAAACAGTTATTCTATCTCTTATCCTAAGATAGAGAGACCTTCTAAAAATAAACATTTTAAAAAAGTAGCTAGGAAAAGTAAGCCCATCATAATCCCACATCCACGGCGCTGATCAGAGACAACCCAGGATACTCCGACAAGACATAGAATCATGATAACCATATGTGTCAATATTTTTCTCAAGCTTATTCTATTGTGCATGGCTTAGCGATACTCATGCGTAAACGTATAACACATATAAAACAAAGAAACCATATTCTTTGTTATGAGCACGAGAGAAAGAGTTCGATAATAAATAGAGAGAATTGAGTTAGTGTTTTTTGTCTTGTTTATTTTATGGTTATTGAAAATAAGGAAAAAAAGTAAAAAAAAAAGAGAGGCTTAAGTAAACAGTTAGTTAAATGGGGTGGGTATAATTGTGAGTGATAAGAGAAGAAGACGATGTGGTGATTGAGGGAGGTTCCCTTCAACGGCTCCAGAAATCAAAAAAACACACTGGGATAGAACAAGAATATAAAACAGATAGAGAAAAGAATCGAGTAAACAGAATCCTATACAAAAATCAGAGCGACAATTTATTTACGTTTGATCCGTCATAAAGTCAGACAAATATCGGAATAAAAATAAAAACAAATAAAAGCAACTAAAAACGAAGAGGAAAAACAAAGAAAAAAGAACACAGAAAGATGAATGGTCAGCGAGGGGGGGCGAACAGGAACAGGGTTATTCACCCCAGAGAACGACCCAAATCCACCTCACATCTCTACTCTAGTTACCACACATCTAAGTAAGTTAAACACTAAAACCCGGTGAGGAGAGACACGTGGCGCTGGTTTATAAATAATATATAAAACGAAATATACTTATAAATATATATAAAATTTTAATATATTTTTTTTTAATATAATTATATCATTATATAATATAACTTATATATTTAAATATATTATAACTATATACTTTTTATTATTATCTTATTACTATATTATATATTTTATTTAATGGAGTTGTGAGATTCGAGTAAAATAATAATGATAATATATATAAATAAAATATAAAAAATAAATAATATACGTAAAATAAAAAAAGAGGCTCACCCCACACTTGGACAACGCTGAGCACAATACTCAAAAAATAAAAGTGTGAGGGGAGAGGGATAAAGTACAAATGAAGTATTAAAATATAAAAAAATATAGAAATAATATTATAATGCATATCCTATTAGAAAAAAATATTATCATAAAAAAAAGGAAGATAAGGAATAAATAAAATTTTTAATTTAGAAAAATTTAAAAATCAGTAAAACTATATTTAAATTATAAAGTTCATTATAGAAAAATATAATAAAAATAATATAATAAAGTGTAAATGAGTTTTAAACAGCAAAAAATAAAAAAAAATTAAATTATGGGCTGTATCGTTGAATATTTCGTAAAGAGAAGAGAAGTAATATATCAATCAGTTTTTATTCTGTTTATTAATGATTCATTAATTTTGATTATAATGTATAATAATGAAATTATGAAAGGTAAAAAAAGGGAAAAGAACATGAGTTAAATCACAATTATTGAAAGGAAATAGGGAATGCTATAAAAAATAGAAGAAGCACCTTATGAGAAGAAGAGACACATTAACAACAAGAGAGGAATCGAAAATGCAAACAAATAACGAAACACCAGTCTTATAAAAATTAATACACACGAAGGGAGAGCATAACTAGCCATGTTAACAGAAGAAATATGCGTGTTTCATATGTGCCTCTAATGACCTGCGTCGTTTTTGGCTATCAGTTTATCTGTTGTTACCTGGCATATCAAAACTTGATCCAGATGCCTCCATAGTATTTTTCCATCGCGCCCACTGCCCCACCCCGGTGGCTTTTGGATTCGCAGATACCTCTCACTGTCCCACTCGCGCGTCCACCCGGGAAAGAGACCATCCTCCCCCCATAAAATTTAAGCAAGAAATAAGGACAGGGCATCTTATGGATATAATTGGTGGTTGAACAAAGACTTTTCAAAAATGTGCCCTGATTAGAGAATGGTTCTTTAATGGCTCTAGCTCAGTCTGCAGTCCGCAACCTGGCTGTTACGGTGGTTTTTTCTCTCTTGGGGAGTATGGTACTCATCGCTGGCGGCGACCTGGGGCACGGCGGGAAGCGGCTCCCATTCTATTTACCTCCCCCGGAGGGGTGCGGAGAGACAGTAAGAGCAAAATTGGCTCATTAACCACAGGCATACAAACTTAACGAGGTGTACTCATTGGCTACAATTTTTTTAACTTTGGGTTTGGATTGTTCCGTTTTGTGTCGGCAATGGCTGATCATTACGGAGCAATGTTCCTCTCTTTAGATTCGTTATATTTTATGTTCTCGACTTGTCGTTATCGTTAGAGCATATTCAAGGCGCTGCTTTGTCCCAGCGATATACAGAGCTCTTTGCGTTTAGATATCAATATGTGTATGCTTTCGCACCCCTACTATTACTCTTTGCAACCACCCCCCGACCTGTCCGAGCTATACCCCCCAACCCCGCAGCCCCCCAACACCCAAATCCCGTCGGGCCCCCCGCTTCCGCGCGCCTCATCCATCCACCGTTTTTTTCTTCGGTGGGCTGACATGTTATTTGTGAAGTGTGGATATAATCACAACACTCTGCAGCTCTACCCCATCCAAAACGACTAACGATACCCTCTCCATAGCGTACATTTTTTTTGCTACAATACTGTTATGTAATATATTAGTTCTTTTGGAAAATGAAAAAGAAAAAAAATCCTTCAAAGTGGTTTTATTTTTGGGGGGGATTTTCGTTTCTGTTTGCATGAGATGAATGTGTCTACTGGGAAGACAAATTATCATTATTAAATGACGCCGTTCTTAATGTGAATTTAGGGGGAAAAATTAATTTATGTTTTTTATCGTGAGAGTCTTCCCGACCCTCCACCCCCCCACACCCACACACCACCGGCCACACTCTAACTTCATGCGCTTTCTCTACACCCCTTTCTTTGCTCATACAAGCGCCTCGACCGAGACACGTCCCACCTTGGAGTGCACACAACTTACACACAAACCCTAGGAGAATCAACACAATGAATCTACATTGCCTCGAGCTTCGGGGCGCCCCCACCGAACTTAATCGATTCTGCGCAAGTTAGTTGAGTTTAAATCTTTTGCCAGAGTATAAATATATGGTATATTGTATAATATTATATGATATCAGTATATATCATTATATATATATATATATATCTATATAATAATATATATATATCCCTACCTTTATATATATATATATATATATATATAAATATTGTTTATAAGTATAGCTCATAAGGTGATATTGCTGATTGTGGAGTGTGTGAAGTAATAAGCATGATTTCGAATGCTCATGTGTCAAAAGCAGTAGCAACTGAACAGACAATTTTACACATAATAAAAATAAAGTTAATTCATTAGCACACAAATTAATAATAAAAACAATTACTGATTGAAATTATAAAACCAAACGACCAATTGAAAGTTAATTCCTAATTTAAATTAATTAACAAACAAATAGTATAAAAAAAATAAATTTGAAACTGATTAGATCCGATTGAGAAAAAATAAAGACGTTAAAAAAAACATAAAAAACGATAAAAAACTAAAATTAAAAAAAGTTACCATGCCACATCCAATTCTACTTTGAAAAACGCCAGTGCCGATATTAATTGAACATATATAATAATATTAACGAATCATTCGCTCCAAACACCCACTTCTCTCATTTTCGCACAAATTAGATTTTAATATCTAATATTTTATTAATAGAGAAAATAAATTTCCTTCCAACTCCATTCGTCTCACTGGAAACTCCCTGCGCTCCCCGCTACTCTCCTTCGACGAATATCGATTTTAAGAGAGACACAACCACGGATTCCACCACCTTTTCTTTCTACCACCCCTATTGATTTCACATGCCTATAGGGTATTTCAATAGGCTTAATTGAGTTACATAATAAATCTTTAGGTTCAACTATAATATAATATAATATAATATAATAATATCTCACCCATATATTATCTACCTATTCCCACTAATATTATCTCCACCTAACCGCATTTGCGCCTTGGTTCCCATCCATACCTTCCCACCATATTCATCGCCATATCTGTTAAGGCTACATTATATATATTAAATATGTATATATATAAATCACTCATCCCACCTTAATTAATTTTAGTATATCACTATATCCTACACCTATTTATTCTCTTTGTAACATAAAATACTCCCCTCATATAATACTCACCCTCACTCATCCCCCTACTATATATATTATATTATATATTATATATATTACCATAAATTACTAAAGCTTACATACCTAAATCTATCAAACAATTAAATAAAATGACGATATTTACTCTATATATCACTATATGTAATATAGATATATATAATCCTCATCCTACCACTATGTTAACTTCAAGCAATGTTTTCAGTGATGTGTTTCTAGTATATCAAGACCACAACTAATTCTATTATATATATATATACAGTATATATACATATTAATATTTTTAATATATAATATATAACCCTATACCATATATATACCCTCACTATATATATTATATATATATTATATCTTATATTACTATATAAATATACTTATTTATCTATAATATAATATATTAATATAATAATGGAAAACATATATCAAACCTCACCCCCCCTCGACTCACCCCCCGCCCCCCCATATTATCTTATATTAATTCTAATACTCGTAAGGTCAAAATTTAACATCCACCTCACAAATGACTACGGTATTGGCGAAAAGAAGGAAACACAAACCGCATGTTTTGAAGTACTCGCAACCGACCACTCTTAAAAATTATTGGATTCAATGCGTCACACCAATAACATTCGAGCTACCCGTAGTACTTTCCACTTCGTCATCTCAGACCTAGGTTCTGCACTACATTTACGCCTGTCGAGCGCCCACACGCCGCGTCCGAAGCAACAGGCCTAACACCCTCCACTAGCCTACTGTATTCGAGGCATAAGTTCGGCGCTGTTATATTAATCACTAAACAATGTTCAGCTACCGTATATGCGAACAGGCCTCGGGGCGTTGTTCCCCTCTCCTGAGTTTACCCCGCGCCTTCAAATCCTGCCTAATGGTAACCCCTCAGTCATCTGAGATTGCCCGCGCGCCCACTCAACACATTGGCTGCACAGTCTTGATCTCGATGATTGGGCGTCCACATCGTCCCCCATTACCCGATCTAGTGATCTTGATCTCCCCCCCATCTCACCCCCGTGAAGTTGCCTGTCGCAGTCAAGGGAGGGTCCGTGGATGTTGGGATTGTCAGCCCTGCTCGGTATCTTGACTTTCTAGTGTATATACCCACCCCTAACATGTTTCTCACAATTTTGCCTCTCTGCCACGGCTCCGCACTATGCCGCCTGGCCACTCACAACGGCCTGTATTTGATATCTACAGTTCACTCACTTAAGGTACCCACCGTTCACGCATGGACCCTATGTTCGCCGCTGTCTATTTCTTCCCATTCCTCCTCCATCTGCATTTAAAGTAGTGACCCCCACGACAGCTCATTCTCGTCGGGAATTAGCGCGAGGCAAATGTAACACGTAATATGGTTCGAGGATTGTTTCTGTGAATTTCCCCACCCCTTACCCACTGTAAGTAGTTGCCTCCATCTGACGATGTGCACTACTGTAGCGCCCCCCCGATTATAAAGAGATGCTTCAGCAAGACCATTAACTTCACCACCCCTCCAAAACGGCCGCGCACCTCTGCACAATTGCATTGCGTTGCCAACCTCCCCCTCCCGCGTCCGGTCGTAGTATTACCTCCTCGCGAGGCACGGCCTGTTCTCGGAGGCTTCCCGTACACAGAGCCACCCACCTCCTCCCTCCCGATTTTGGTCTCGTAAGTAGAGCTTACACTTTTCCTCCCGGCCCCAACCTCGTCGGAATCGTTAATGGATGTTTCGTCTCCACCCCCCCCTCCCTTCTCCTCCTCTCCCCGAGCAAATGCCTTAGTTTCCCACCAACCCCTTCGACTTTGATTGTGGCCGTGGTTGGCGGTTGTCAACCTCATTCAAGCCCTACCGGGCTTCGGTAATTCTCATCCGCCTTCATCCCAAGGCTCGCACGTAACTGTATGTCACTCCCACCCTTTTCCCTGACCTTCCGCTTCACGCCGACGCTGCTGCTACTGGCCCTCCCCTCTCGTAATGCCCACGTCCACGACGAAAATAAATTCTGGTCCCTTCGCTTAAACGGATTTTCGTTGGCCCTGGGTCCTACCTTGTTCCTCTTCGCACGGGCGATCATGTTGTCAGCGGCTTCCTCCCTGGTACCTTTGGAACCACCCGTGACAAAGTCGTCTCCTCTGTGGCGCTACATCACCTGCGCGAGAACCGTCGACAGAAGGCGGCCCGGGTATCTCGCCCGTGCCCCTTTTCCCCCTTCGGCCCGTTGATTTTGTCCCTACTCGCCACGCACGATTTGATACCTTTCCCCCGACATTTCCACGCACACCCCCCATCTCCTCTCCTCTCCATCGCTTTTTTTTTAATCTGGTATTCTCCGCTTTTGATATAACGCTGTTATAGATTTCCCCGTTCCCCCAGATATAAATGGAAAAATAAATCCATTTAATTTTCCCTTCTTACACATTTCAGGACAATAAACCTAATCCTTACTCCTTCTTATTCAAGGTCTTATGAATAACATACTGTTATGTTTATTATAATATATTCCTTTAAAAATTTTATAATTCGCGTAATAAAGAACGGACGCCCAATAAAACAGATTAGTCACAATTTACCATGTGGGTGGATTTAATCATAGTTTACTTAAACAAATAATAGAGCTATTGGTTCTGTAGAATAATATTTGGTTTGGATGTGTATAGTAATGATTGAGATTAGATACCCTCCCATTTTGTTCCACTCACTGATAAAAAAAAAAAATCCTGGATTGAAATTAATATATGTAACGAGAACTAGTAATTGGTATATAAGGCGATAAATTTAAAATTTTTGAGAGTAGTTTTTTATGTTAATATATTAAGAAAAATTACATATTAGAAATAAATAATAATATATAGTTTATATATTAATATTTATTATATATATATTTAATCCCCCTACACCTTTAATAAAAAAAAATAATCAAATCCCTCACTACCTATTCATACTATATCCATATGTTATTAATATATATGGGAATTTCATACATTTTACAAATAAAAGAATCATAAAATAGATAATAAAATTATTAATATCCGGGGGGGGCTGAGAAATGAAACCTATAAATCGAGTATAGGGTCTAAGGGACGTGGAGGGATGGAGGAGGGGGCCGAAACAAAAAGTAAATATAATCGGAGAATATAGATTTCAGAGAAATCTTACCTCCTCGAAATTGGAGAGCAAGGAGGAAAAAAACATAAAAAATATAAAAATCTTGCTTTACGTTTTAAGAATATATTAAGATTTTAAAAATATCATAATTTTAGTTTCAACACTTTTACTAAACTTCCACACTCTAAGGAAATGAGTTATAATATATAATAAATTATAATTAGCAGAAAATTTAATAAACGCCAATATATTACAAAAAGGGTTTTCATATAAAGCTGACATTATCAAGCTCCCTTATCTCATTTCAAGCTCCATCCCCTCACACAACACCATTATAACAATCAGAATTCCTCTCCTGGTGAAGATCTCCCGGGTCGAATATAATCAGGATCAATATATATGGAAGGAAAGTCGTAGGGTTGCATAATTATGTGGATAGTATATACTGAGTAGCCCAGCCCCCCACTAGTGGAGAGGATAAAAATAATAATTATTTGTATATAAGGGGAGGATATGGTGAGTATAGTACCCGGATGAGAATAATAAATAACAACACAAAACCAAATTAAATTCGAAAAACTTTAGTATATATTTTTTATTAATCACAAAAATAATAAAAAAAAAAACAACAAAATATAAATATAAATAACTACATTATAATAATAAATCCCTCACCACTAACTACCTAATTCCTACATACATAATATTTATATATAATATATAGCGGTATAAGTATATATACAGTGATAAAGGATGACTCACTATCACCCTACCGGGGTAATAAGGTCCGTGGGGGAATAAATAAAAATAATATAACTAATATAAACAGTCATTTGAAACGTATTATTCTCATTATTTATTTTTATGATATATATCTAACTACCTTCCCCACCTCCAAAGCACAACTAATTAATAAATATAATATACCTATATTGGTATTAACTACAATTATAGATAATAAAATACACGGAGACCACCATAGGAAATAAATATACAAGAAATATTCAAATATTCTTGCTAATTTCGAGCTACACTAAACAGATCAATGCATTTCATCTGAATATATGCATATGCAAAAGGGAAATATGTTCTTAAAAGAAGAAATGAGAAATGGAAATAACGAGAGGCGAATATATTAGGAGAAGCGATTGATGGCCAAAAAACGTTTTTCATCCTATAAGTATCAATATAGCGAGAGTAACCACAACTTATTATCCAGTTCAATAGAGCAGAATATGTTAATATACTTACGTTAAGCTATTTACCTATCCTATTTCCTTATAGTTGGGTGGGTAAAATCATAAAAAATTAACTAGAACAATTCCTGACACATATGGTATTTGTATTTATAAAGTTAATCGAATGAGGTGTTATATTGAATAATGAAGTAATAAAAAAGAAAAAAAGATATAAATAAAATATTTATATAAAGACCTTTATGAAAAATTATAAAAATCCAATTTCCTATCAATATACTTCAGTACTTAATATGTGTAAAACTAAAATTACAGATTCATAACAATTTTAAATAAAAATATAATTTTTATTATAATAACAATATTATTAAAATTGAATACCATTAGACGAAAAGAATTTTTATTCTATTTAAAATAATATTAAAAATTGCAATAAAATCAATTATATGTATTATTATTTATAATTAAATTTATTTTTTTATATATTAATAAATAAAATAATTTATATAAATAATTATTAAGTAATTTATATATAAAATAAATAGGTACTAAGTGATATGTAAACTTTTATGATATGTTATTAACTGAGTAAACTATCATTAATTATAAAACAAATATTCTATAATATCAACACCCCAATAGACCATAAATTGAGTGTTTCGTATTTTCGTCGACAACTTTTCTTTTAGCAACCCACAGTTTCCAACAAAATTCACCTTTTTTTCTTTCCACTTGTCTAAATCCGATGTATGTTTAAAATATGAAAAAAATCTATATCTTCCTTTATAAAACTCTCTTATTTACTCTTTACTACATAAACAATCGGCAAGAATATTATCAGAGAGACAAAATTATTGGGGAATTAATATTATATTAATTTAGGAGAAGAATTATATAGGACAAAAATTGAAAATCACTGTCAGAGTATATTAACTTAAAAGATATAAAAGTAAATTAATTAAAACTAAACAAAAACGATAATGATTATAATAAAAATTATATAAATTAGAGAAAAATATTGAAATAGGCTTCATTAAATTTTGTCGGAAATGGTTTTATATTTTATTACAATAATAATAGAAATAAGCGAGATAAAGCAGTCCTGAAAGAAACGGGTGTGAGAGGCACGAGGTGTATTAGTCTTTATAATCAATAATTACATTTAGAAAATATATATTTATAATTGAAATCAATATAAAACCATTGAAGGAGAAAATCAGAATTAGCCTTATTTAATTGATTAAAATAGAAGAAGAATTCAAAAGAAAAAAAATGTTATAATATTTTTTATTATATGAATTGGAGGCGATAGAGAGTGCATCAATGCCCCTCTTATGACTTCAAATCTTAAAGAAAAAAAGAAGTAATGAGAGGTGGCAGAATAGATTGTTTATAGATGGTTAAAGGAAGTACATAAGACAGATAGGGAAGAAGAGAGAGGGAGTAAGATGAGTGTAGATGATATTGACGAATGAATGATGAGAGTTAGTTAGATTCCACCAGAGCCAGAAAAAAACAATAGGGAGTGTTGGACAATGTCTAAATTTGGTTAATAAATAATAAATAATAAATAATAATAAAATCAATGATAACTGCCAACCATAATAATCAATCCACATAACTCAATCAATACATACCATGAGGATGGAATACAGATCCCACTACGATAATAATAATCATAAATAATGAGAGTATAAAATATAAATAAATAAAATAAATAGAAATAATAAATAAAACCAATACTAATAATAACTCAAATAATAATACAATAAAAATATACACATCAACTCAATCATTAACAACTCACTCAACCAATATCAGAGAATAATCTTTAATTTATATGAATAATAATATATTAATAATATCTCCATTATAATAATAATAATTTAATAATAAATTTATTTACTGAAGAGGGAGAGTGGACCACACTCAACTAAATCACACATAAATATAAATTAAACACCACTAATATAGGTAGCACGAAATAATCCGCCGAGTATCTATCCTTTTCCATGTCTGGGTGTCCTTTTCAGGAGCGCGCTTCCTGAACAAATTCGAGGTAGCTAATTAAGCCTATATTACACCTTTTATCACATGCTCTACTTTTTAGAGTTCCTTTGCGGCGAGTTCTCTTCACAGCATTCTCCTCCGCAACCCTCATCCCTCCTCCGATCCCCACATCCCGGCCCCCACTCACACAACCAACATCTAATTGCTTCACTCTCCCATGGACAAATAACGAGAGAACAAACCGCGCAGCTCGCTCTCCTCCTCCTCCGCACCGCGCAGAGTTCAACTCCCCCTATATCCTCGCCGCGAAAATTAGATATAGTTAAACAAAAAATAGTGTTTTATGTTCTTCTTGGGAGGAAATGGTTAAGGGTGCGAGAGTTAATTTTGTCTCTTTGTCTTGTTAAATTCAATTACGAATACCGAAAACGATACAAATCATATAATCGTATTACTCAATTAAAGTCCTAATACCCATTAGGATTGCACTCCAACCCCTCCTTCTCTCTTTTATTTAAGATAACCTTTTTATATCTTATTTTGAGGGGCGAGGTCACACAATAAAAAGAGGATTGGCTCGCCCCTACACCTATATTAAAATCCTGGTCAGGCCCAGCCACCACTCGCCCTTGATCCAGGCATAACGCTCCCATTCGCGCCGCGCTATTCTGTAAACCCTATAGTTGCCCTCGCCATCCAAAACCTTTGTCACGGTATGGTTCTAACCACGACTCTCGCCCATACCACCACCTCCTCCCCAACCTATAGCACCAAATGGAGATAGATATGAGTGTTAGTTCATAAATAGAAAAAAATTTCGAGAGATCATACGTTGGTTTGTTTTTTTATAAATATTTTAATTAAAAAAAAACTGAGGAAGAAAGAATTAATATAATAAATAATTAAAGAGAATAAAATAATAGAAACTTCCTTTTTTGTTAACATTTTTTATAATTTTTCCTCGAATCTTATGTGTGAGGAAAGGGACCATCACTCCTCTCCCCCTCTCCACACTTTAATTTGAATGTCGATCCCAGTCAAAAGTATAAAAATAGAGGTTCTTATATGGTAAACAAATTAAGAGTATAATAAACAGGTTGTCGTAATTTTTCTATTATTTGTTCGCTTTTTAATTCATCTTATAAGCTTCACCACCCATTCAGCTCCACTACCCGCCCTCTCCCCCTCGCTCCCTTCTTATATTTCCGCACCATCTCTCTCTTGCCCCTGCCTCCTCTCAATCAGAGATAACCTCCTAGGCTCGCGCTAAACTGATTCAAGCGGTTCACGTAAAGAAAAATAATAAAAATCGATACATAGATTAAGGTGTCATTTTAATTTGGGGTCGATTTTGATCGTTTGTTCGGCTCTCGTGCCCTGGAGTAATTATTTCGACGATTAGATAACGCGTCTTCTAGGTCGTTTCTATTGGTCTTTCTTTTTGGTTTTTGTATACTAGTTCTATTTCTTA
Source organism: Trachelipus rathkii (assembly GCA_015478945.1). Classification (NCBI taxonomy): domain Eukaryota; kingdom Metazoa; phylum Arthropoda; class Malacostraca; order Isopoda; family Trachelipodidae; genus Trachelipus; species Trachelipus rathkii. The sequence goes on from JABUQX010056809.1 coordinate 17,607, forward strand.
TCTAGTTATCATCTTCGTCGCTTTTATTAGTTTGTTTCCTGTTTCTTTCGCCTTTTTCCTACTTTGAGCATGAGTTGTAGATAAATTTAGGATAAACCCGCCAACTCCTCCTAGTCGAAATGGCATAGAAAAATCAAACGAATATACGGAGTAACATGATATAAATATTACTATATAAGATTAAATCAATATTAAAATCCATTATATATATGAACACACACAAACGCAATCAGAGAAGGCAGGGTTGATGATGTACTAGTGCTATTATATGATGATATTTTTATATTTTCTCATTATAGATAATAAACAAATGTTTTGAACTTAAAAATGAAAATATCACTATTAAGTATATGTAGATAATTCTTTTTTACTCTATTACCAGTTGGGTTATCTTTCTCGTCCCTATCCGAACAACGAGAAATCAAATGAGAGATAGAACAACATCCACAGTCACATGATGTTCGTATTTTTTTATTATAATCGTAGAACGACAACCCTTGCTACATATTTATATGACAAAGAGGGATGTGGGACCGGATCTTCCTCCTCCCGCTCCGTATCATTCGAGATTATCAAAATACAACACATAATAAAAAAGACCATCAATTTCTATAGCTTATCTTTTATTTCCGAATTACAGCAATCTCTCTATAGTTACGACAAGCCAAAGGAGGTGGGAGGGATTCTAATATTGAGAGTTGTCCCCCTTTATCTCCCAACATTATTAAAATAAGACTTTACATCTCAACAGGCGACCTCCTTGTTTTTTGTCTACCAAATCATGAATATAATTGAATTTTTATAATTTTTAAAATTTGTTAAAAGAAAATAAGGTAGGCAATTATTAAATAAGGTCAAATATAACCATATTACAATAAGTATCTCTGCGTCAAAAAAAGATGTTCTGGTTATTTCATAATTCTACTCACCCGCAAACTTAAAAAAATAGTATATGAGAGGGTTCGTTAATCTTTTTAACAGATAAGTATAATTTTGGGATATGAGAGTGCAAATTAAATGAGAAAACAAAAATAAAAATATAAATTATAATTAATAACACTATTAATCCTACAATAAGACCAAAGACAATAAGATTACTTGATTTTAGAGAGAAGGGGAAGCATTGTCATCTATATCTGGTATACAAACACATTTCAAGCATTGCCCCATCATTTTTTTGATCCATCCCTTTCTCCCTCATCATCCTCTCCCGCCCTTCATTTAAATTGATTTTTCTTTGTTCAATAAATAGGTATGGTGAATCATATTCCCTTTTTTTCCCCACGAATGGTTTTATAAACCTACCCACCCTGCTATTTTTTGAATCTGCGCGTCCACTCTTCAACCACTACACCCTGTCTTTTTTATATATTCACTCCTATACGCGGTTGGGTGTAGGATCACGCTTTTAACTTTTGCCTTTTTCATTGGGTTGCCAAAATAAAGGAATAAAGTACATAAATTCCTGTGTTAGAATTTTAGTAGGTTTTTTCATATCACTTAAATGTTTTTCTAAAAGCCATTTGTGTTACTCAAACTTCACATACTACCCCCTTTCCCCCATTCCCACCTACCCCCCCTCGCCCTATTAAAGTATAACTCTCCTTGCCTTCGCTGTCATTTAATACAGTTTTTCTATAATTTTTTTATTCGGATATCTTTTATGTTCATGATGAGCTCCTCTCTTAATAAAAACAGAAGGTAAAAAAAAAAAGAGACAGAAAAATATAAGACATTATGATGATTCTTATAAGTATAATTTCATAGTTAATATTATTAAGCCTTAGTCAATTTATTATGTTCTGGTCATCTATCTTTTAGAGTTCCTCAATAATTAAAGCCTTAAACTCTTTTTTACTCCGATTATAATACTTATTCTCCTCGCACTCCCCAGCCCCACCGTCCTATTTTTCCACCGACACGGTCTTTTCTCTATTTTGTGCACAGACAGGGTAGAGTGTTAGAGGCCCTGATATCGATCCTCTAAATTTATTGTGGTTTCTCCCCCGCGCCCCCCCCCACGCAATAATATGAATAGAAATAGAGATGAATAGTTTTTTATATGCGTATGAAAAATAAATAGCAAAGATTCTCTACTTTAAAAGACCAGAAGAGAGTCATCGATATAGCTCGAGTTGTTTTATACTCCAATCCATCACGCCCACAAAATAACAAAGAGAGAGATCACATTTACCCCTGGGGGAGGGCCCCCAAGAAGAGGATATAAATTAATTCATAATATAGGAAGCTTTAAAATTTGTGGTTTTTCCAACTCCCCATCGCTGCTGGACCTTTTTCTTTTTGTTGGGGGTGGAAAATATATGGGGGGGGGATTTTTTCTATTATATATTCTTTTGAAATTGGCTCCCATTAACCCGGCGGGCCAACCGTTAAGCTCTCACCCCTCTCTCAACCCTTATGGTGGCGACCCAAAGTCACTACGCACCCCCTATTTTTTAGGCTGGAATGCGGAGAGACGGCCGCTTATGTTTTTGCCCCCGTCGTTCCTTAATGGCACAGTGGGGAACGAGGGTTTTGGTTAAGATTATTTAGATGAAGAGAAAGGGGAGGGGAATGGAGGAAGGAACAATAATGAAATTTTTTTTCCTCCGGACCATCCTCCCCTTCTGCGGGCACTGAGCAAACCTCGACTATACAGCACACTTAACCCCGCACCCACTAAAATATATGTCCTTTGACTATATACTTAAATGATAATCGACATTTTTTCCAAACTTACTGTTTTTGTTCTTTTTTGTCTTTACTATAAGGATAATTTCAATAAGATCCTTTCCCCCTCACACTCTCCACAGGATTTTTTTGAAGTTAAATTTGACTGTTATTTTAATTTGAAGATTATAATTTGTTGAATTTGTTGGGGGGTGAGGGGGGAGCCACACTATATGTTCCTTCCCGGGGAAAGCCCCCCCCTCTCCCAGAACCAGAATACCCCCCACGTAATACTATTCTTATTGTCGTTTCTTTTAATTGTAACCGCACACCCGCCTTCTCCCCCCCAAGAAATTAAACAAAAAAAGAGGGTTTAAAAAAACAAATATCCCACCCTATCTTTATTAACGTTAATTGTTAAATTATTTGTCCCCACCCCCCCGCAAAAAGTAAAGTTAGTATTAAAAACAATTTTTAAGACCCCCAAAAATTTTGTTGGTCAGCTTTAAAATTTTAGAAAGTTCTACATAGCTTTACTAAGCTTACTGACTAAAATAAATAACTAAATGAAGAACTCTTGAAAGTTTTAGTTAGTGCCCCTCCCCCCCCTTTTCTTCTCCTATTCTATGCAGCCATTCCGAGCGTTATTAAATAAATGAATTTTTTATAATTATTACTAAACATTTACTAAGCTTCTCACTAAAATAAATAACTATGCCATTAAATTAAAAAAAATTTCATCATATTCAGAAGTGAAATTAATTTTTGTAAATTATTTATTTCTATATTTTAATTGACTTCTTTTGCATTTAACATTTGTATTGAAGTTTTGTATATTAAATTCTTGAATACAAATGTATACAGATGGAGATTATGAAATATGGATTTATTTGTGTGTGAGAAGAATAAAACAGCCACGTACACCTTTTAATATTTAATATGGCGTTACTAGCATATTTAACAGTTTCTTTTTCTATAAATATACTTGTTTTGCAGTTTCTTTATAGACTGTAAAACAATAAAGACCTAAATTTAAAAAATAACACTTTAATTACTGACAATTTTACGCGCGAACCCCATTTCCTCATCGCTTTTATGCTTCTTGGAAGATAAAACTCCTAACTTATATGATCTGTGATTAAAGAAGTGCAGATTTCAGAAGTTTGTCTCGCAAAATAGGTGTTAGTAAATAAATAAAAATAACACAGGAAGTGAACATAATGAGAAATAAAAAAAGAAACATTGAACTTTTTCTTCTTTGAGAAATATGGAAAATTCGCAAGTTCTGTAAGCGTCCCGCTAGAGGTCTCTAGTGTTCCGCTATCTTATTATGATAAAGAATAAAGAATACTTTTCTTACATATATGGAAAAATGAGATAAGCAAAACACGTCATATATATATATATATATATATATATATATATATATATATATATATATATATATATATATATATATATATATATATATATATATATATATATATATATATATATATATATTATTATATATATATATATATATTATATATATATATATATATATATATATATATTTAGTATATATATATATATATATATATATATATATATATATATATATATATATATATATATATATAAAAGGCCGTAAACAGGGGGTTAAAACCCCCGAAATTTTTTATTGTCAAATTTTTTTGATAGCTTGACTCTTAATTTTAATTTTTAATAATAAAAATAATAATTAATCAAAGCAAATTAAGAGTATGTATTAATTGAAAAGAGAATTCAGATTTGTGGTTAGTGAAGATTCCTTAGGTTAAGTGGCTGTTGAAAGCATTAAAGGAGAATATCATATCTAGCTGAAGCAATACTAAGAACGTTGAAATAAATAGCGACTTTTGGTTGGACAACTATATTATGGCGAAGAAACATTGAAGAATGGTCTTAGAGGTGATTAAGTTGTCGAAAATATCCAGCGGCGTTATATGTTCATTGCTGTTTTCATCTATGTGAAGTACAACACATCAGAAACTTTATGGCATAGCGAATGCAACTAGGTAGAATGGTACATACTTTAGATAGTCAAGGTTGACTACTATTTTAATAGAAAAAAAATAAAAAAATTATGATAGATTGTTACAATCTGGAGAAATTTTTGAAGCATTTGTTGAAGTTATAGAGGACCTTGAATGGATCAAGATATTAAAACTTCTTCAAAAAACTCGGATGTTTTGAAATCTGTAATCAAAAGGATGTTTGTTATAAGTTTATTTATGACCTCAACTTTATTCTCCTTCACTCTTCCATTGTGTACTGTTGCATTTCAGTCTCCATAATTTGTGACAACAACTTATCTTAATCATATTGAACGTGTGATGTTTGTTTTGAAAGATTTTCAGACAAGCATTGATGAAACAATTTCAAATATTTTGTAAGTTGCAACAGAACTTCTGCTTTCTCTTAATAAAGAAATGAGAGTGCCTCATGTGAGAATCAAAGGAAAATGAAAAGACATAGGGCAATTACAATTTCTTTTCGTGATGATTTTTCAAACGAGTTAAAGAGCAAATTCGTGAGCCATAGATCTTTAATAATTAATCTTTATAAAGTCACTAATTCCATAGATATCTGTTAAAAATTTTACGAATTTTGCAAATAAATTTGATCTGAACAATCATATTTGGATTGTTAAGGATTTTAGCATTTACCTCACTCAAAACGCGCACTCCATAAAGGTATTCCTCTACTCTGAAAAGGCTTAAAACATATTTTCTAAATTCTACAGGAGAAGAAAGCCTAACAGAACTGGTCTTAATAGGTGTTCATCATAGCTTCCCAATATAAACGGAGGAAGCTCTTAATATATGTATACCTTTATATATAAGTCACCTATCAAAATTCAACTTAACTCGTCGTGGTGAAGAGTGTACAGTTTGAGGAAATACCAACCAAGCTAATACGGCTCTGGTCTGGAGAAAGACCTGACAACCTACTCCAGCTTTGAATTGAAACTACTTTAGTTGCTAAAATTACGTATTTCACTTAGAAAATATTTGAACATTTAGAAACATCATATTCTTTTTTCAAAAAATCTAAGAAAAAATCTGCGGTGATTGAACAAGCATTTGTAAATTGCGTTGATCTAATAGATTTTCAAGAAAGTGTTAAAATAATGCTCCTCTGATGAAGGAAAATAGGGTTTTTCAATGAAATTAAAGAAAATAACTAGTTACGTTTTTTTTTGGCTCCTAAAAGGAATAATAAATGATGTATCAAACATAACTGAAGTTAAAGACATCTTTCTGGCACCTCCAATTGATGTAGAGGTAATAATATAGGACTAAAGAAATGTAAAATGTGAGCTATTCTCCTTTAGACTTAGCTTCGTCTATTCAGACGCAAATTGACCACACCCTCCTTGAATAGGTGGAAAAAAAATTGCTGATCAAGAGTTTATATATGAATAATTTTTCTATTTAAATATATATATATATATATATATATATATATATATATATATATATATATATATATATATATATATATATATATATATATATATATATATATATATATATATATATATATACATACATATACATATATATATATATATATATATATATATATATATATATATATATATATATATATTGTTTTATATATATATATTATATATTTTTATATATATATATATCTATATATATATATATATATATATATATATATATATATATATATATATATATATATATATATATATATCAAACCCCCCGAAAAAAAAATCTGGTTACGGGTTCTATATATATATATATATATTATATATATACATATATATATACATATATATATATATTATTATTATTATTATTATATATTATTATTATATATTATATATATTATTATTACATATTATTATTATTATTATTATATATATATATATATTATTATATATATTATATTTATATATATATATATATATATATATTATATATATATATTATTATATATATTATTATTATTATTATATATATATATATTATTATTATTAATAAATATATATATATATATATATATATATATATATATATATATATATATATATATATAGAGTATATATATATATATATATATATATATATATATATATATATATATATATATATATACTTATATAGATATATATATAATTGATGACTCCGTCTGCCTTTGATTTTTTTTTTTTTAACATATTGCTAGTATATGATACTAATAATGAATTTATGTGGTGACGGACATGATTCAAAGTTCTAAATATTTTTAATAATTTTTAAAATCACATTTGTATAAGAAAAAAATTCAAAATGAAATATCTCGAAAGTATGATACTTACAGAAACCAATTAAGCATATTTGGAATCAGTATGCTTATTACAAAATGTAAAAAATCAAACATGAAATATCTCGAAAAGTACGACACACTTACAGAAAAACCAATTACATATTTGGAATCAGCATTTAAAGCTTATTACAAAATGTAAAACAAAAAATAATAATAAAAATATTAGGGGGCTCGAGCCGACGGGTGACAGAGAGGGGGACGTTTTCCTACCCCGTAGGGGAGGGCGGAGGAACCCCCGCGACACCCAAATACCAAAGAGCGGGGGTTCCGGAGACCCTCCCCGGAGGGGGGGAAATAGTCCCCCCGTCGGTTCCCCGGAGGCCGAGAGACCCCGACTCTGCCATCTTTGCGGTTTACCCTTGGGTATTCCTTTAGTTAAAAAAATAAAAAATAAAAAATAAAACTGACGGATCCGTAAAACGTAACAGGTCCTATATATTTTTGAATCATGTCCGTCACCACTTAAATTGATTGTTAGGATCATATCACGGTAAATATAAAAAACGGTATGCCAAATTAATGTTATAAATTGGAAACTGACATATTAACGAGGCATCATTTTCGACGGCCTACTCTATTTTTAATTTTTCATATAAATTATTGTTTTTGAAATTTTAAGTTGAATTTTTTGTTAAAAAAATATTTTGTACACAATAATTACCTTTAAATTAAGTATTACGTGACATTTAAGAAATTTTTATTTTTTTGCGTCATCAATTGAAAAAGTAGTTAATATCAAATTAATTTGAAATTAAAATGGCTGCCAATAAAAATTAAGAATTCGCCAGAAAGCGACATTTGGCATAACATCAATTTAACCAATCAGATAATTCCTAACATACTTTTCTTAAATTCTTCCCCTTTTTTTCTGGTGTTACAAATTTCGCGATCAGAGATAAGTTTAATTAAATTAGTTAATTAAAGAACTAAATTGTTCAGTACTAAATTTGCAAGTCAGGTAATTAAAAAAAAAATTAAAAACCAAACAAACGGTTACAGCTTTATTAACAAGCTATTCTGTAATTTTTACCACGTACCGTGGCTGTGATATGCTCCATAGCTCTAGGCCCAAATAACTTTAAAGAATCGTTCGCTTGATGAGTGAATTTGTGGTGAATTTAGGTTTAACATTTTATAATTTGCCTATTTTTATTAGATGTTTTTTTTTTTTGTTCCCAGTACCAATGGCTTATAGACCCTATAGGCATTGCAGAAATCATAATAAAGCTAGTAATAAAATATAATTCATAGCCTTAGAAATAGCATAGTAAAAACGTGGCCTTAAAACACCAAAAAAGGTATGTCCAAAAACATGATTAGGTAATAGGAGTGCAGAGCGGTGTCTACCCCGATTTTAAACAAAAATTTAAACAAATAATAATGAAGAATAATGAAAACGGAAATCGTCGCTCTCCTAAGAAAAAAGGTTACAGCCTTTCAAAGTTGTTAAAACTCATAGCATTTTCTTATATATTAAAAAAAAAATCACAGGATATACTCTAAAAAAATAATAATGAAGTGTAAAAACAAAACAAAAATGATTTGTCTTTAGGAAAAAAAGTTAGAGCCTCTCAAAGTTTAAAATTTTCCCATAGATTTCTTATATATAAAAAAATTAATAGCCTCGTGCTTATTTTAGGTCACCTAGTTCAGGTTATGATAAGATTTGTTAATTCTACATAGATTTTCTCTGTGTATACCTAACAAAACTTATCATAACCTGAACTAGAGGGCCTGAAATGAGACCTAACCTTGATGGATCAAAAATGAAATGTCTATGGGAGTTTTAACAATTTTGAGAGGATGTAACTTTTTTTCCTAAAGACCGTGATGATTTTAGTTTTCATTAGGCTATTCTTCATTATTTTTTTTTAGAGTAGCCATATCCTGTGATTTTTATAAAAAATAGGTGGTGACACCCTGCTGCACTACTATTACCCATGATTAAAAAAACATTTTAATTTACAAAATTAGGGCAGATCAAGGATATGCAATTTTTTCAAGCTCGTTAGAGTTCCTCAACATGCATTGAAGTGGCCGTAAACCTAGGTCTAAAATGGATGAATAGATATTGCCATAAACCTAAGTAATATATATATATATATATATATATATATATATATATATATATATATATATATATATATATATATATATATATATATATATTATATATATATATATATATATATATATATATATATATATATAAGGATTAAAATTTTCTTCTACTATTTACTACTACTATCTGAGTTCAAAGATAATTTTTAAAAAAAATCTTTAGACTTAATTAATTTTGAAACCTTTTCTGGTACTAGTTCAGCAAAGAGTAATCATATCAGATATTGATTATTTTTTTAGGTAATCTTAATTTATCGGATATCTTTGTTACCCATATTGTGTTCGAAAATGTTAAACAAATTTTGACTTTGGCTACATGTATATTAAATATTTTTAAAAAATGAATTAAGTTTAGGTTATGATAAGTTTTGTTAATTACACACAGTAAATCTGTCTACTTATCGAAACTTATTGTAACCTTACTGAATTTTTGGAATATATGGTAAAAAGAAATATATGATAACTGACTAATAATGCTTATAAAAAAATTGTACATTTAGCAATATATATATATATATATATAAAAATAATAAAAAAAAATATATATATATATATATATATATATATATATATATATATATATATATATATATATATATATATATATATATATATATAGTAAGTGGGGGTATGAATGGATGGATTTCACTTTTAAGGTCATATCACTAAAACCGTTAATGTTACTGATATGTTCAATACATGAAAATATAAGGCCAATGATGCTTTATAATGACTGTAAAA
>JABUQX010056810.1:2500-15000 GCA_015478945.1 Trachelipus rathkii
TTGATTATGAAACATTTAAAATTTGATAAAAATTCATTTTGAATTTATTGTTAATATAAATATAATTTTTTTCCTCTTTATTGCATGAAATCATTATTATTTATATTATTATTATTATTATTATTATTATTATTATTATTATTATTATTATTATTATTATTATTATTATTATTATTATTATTATTATTATTATTATTATTATTATTATTTAATTTTTAGATATTTTATGCATAATTATTAAATTTTGCGATAATTCATTAATATCTTTGTAATCTTCATAAGAATTATCTTTTTGTAACTTTATTGATAGTCCGGAATTAATCTTTAATAAATACGGTTTTAGTTCTGAATTAGTCAGGTATTAATCCATAATTAACTAGCAATTAGTCCGAAATTGATCTAGAATTACTTCGGAATTATCGTGAAATTAATCTGAAAATTAGCTCTTAATTATTTAGGAATTAATCCAGAATTATTTCGGAATTAGTATATAATTAATTCATAATTAGATCGGTATTACCCCGAAAGTAATCAAATAATTAGCTCGGGCGTTAGTCAGGAATTTGTCCCAAATCAGTACTTTATTCAGCAAGTTTTCACATTTCGTCTACGTTAGAAAATCATTATATATATATATATATATATATATATATATATATATATATATATATATATATATATATATATATATATATATATGTATATATATATATATATATATATATATATATATATATATTTACATATGTATATATATATATATATATATATATATATATGGCTCTTGTCCATTACGTGGTACAAATGTAAAATAAAAAAATTAACAGATTTTCTTTCAGGTGGTTAATACTCACCATTTTAGTTTTATTAGTTTAAAAGGTACAATAATTATGCAAAAAATGAGTGAATCATCATAGTTTTAATATTCTCGACAAAAATTTATTCATATTAAAAATTTCCTTTTCAATCATCTTTATTTTCAAATATATATATATATATATATATATATATATATATATGAGTATATATATATATTACTATTATATGTATATATATATATATATATATATATATATATATATATAGTATATATATATATATATATATATATATATATATATATATGTATATATATATATAAATATATATATATATATATATATATATATATATATATATATATATATATATATATATATATATATATATATATATATATATATATATATATATATACTGTATATATATATATATTTATATAATATTCAAAAGATAAAACATGCTACAATAGAATTCATAAATGTTACTGATATAATAAAGAGAGTAAAGCAACAATTTGACTGTAAAAGAGTGATCCGAGAGAGTGTCATTTGACCTCCACAATGCCAAGAAGAGTTGTGCCACCCTAGATACCTGAAGCTTGCTTTAAACAAAAGCGCACCACACTTTGAACAAAGCAAGCAATTGGGGTGGTAGGAAGATGTTCCCAAGATTTGTAAGAACTATCAACTTCTCTTAAAAAGGATCGTGCCTAATGTTTTAGCATTCGCCACGATCCTCTCCAATAATTTAATTGTTCTCTAGTTTTGATCCTTGATTCCTCTTTCCTTCCGACGAAAGGTTGGTTAGGTAGTATAGTGGCAGGTTCTCGAGTGAGCTGACCATGATTCCATTGCCTTTATGACTCTCTTGCAACTTGTGAGTTTCACCATTTTCAAATTGAAATCATCTGAAACTGTGTAAATCCAGGTCTGTTCGATGCGGTTTCTCCTATTTTCTAAGCTTTTTTGTTTTTGGGATATTTTTTTAAATGATCTGTGAGCTCACTTTAAATTTAATCTAATTCCTTTTTCAGCATCAAACTCTTCATGCCTGCGAAATTCACATTGGATGACATTTGTGATTTGTGTAGATTTCTTTATTATACCCCATTATATCCATTATAGGTCTTTCGGACATCCATTGATAAAAAGAGCTTATTTAGTACTGGAAACAAAGTGATCCTTCTAAAGTAGGTCACGAGAGAAGGAAATGCTAAGAATTTAAGAAAAAAGGGGAGTTTGAGTGGTGTCCTTTCAAAGAAGGCATTTTAATTATGTGAAAAATTTTGTCAAGAAGATCGGCGAAGGAATTGGACTTTTGAATCACTGAAAATTACTATAATTGATTCCTCTTCTCCAATTAGAAATAATAAAAAAAAAAAGAATAAAAGAGCAGAACTTTAAAAACCAACACTTTTGATAGATTTACAGTATCAACATGTTCTATTGAAAGGAATGTTGTAGCAGCTATAGGGAATGAAAATGAAGTGTACCCTTCTATTCCGAAGAGAACCACCCATGATAATATAATGTATTCCCAGAGACCCATTATTCCGAAGCGGTAACGATTTCAAACGAATTCAAAGAAATACTTCCTCAAGTCAGAAAAGGTTAAATATTAAATAGTTTTTTGATCAGATTAAAGACGATTATAAAGGAAAAGGGATAGATTTGGGTAAGATATTTTATTTACTTTAAATAATCTAATACAATTTATTAATTTTTAAGCCAATTTTGATATATTTATTTACTTTTCCGAATTCGTGTTGGTTGCTAATAATTAGGTATTTTGAATAAGGATATTTCTATTTTGTGAGATTTATTTGGTTATAATATCCTGAGACAGAGCAGTCTGGTACACGATTTTGGAGTGTTTATCCTGATTAATAATTTTAATTGAAATTCAATTGAGTAATATAGTAGATTACTATATTGGTAGATAACTGCACAAAAAGTTGCTTATTAGTCTTTGTTAAAGTGTAGTAATTTACTTGAATTTAGTCACTTTTTATAAAATTATTACGTTACGCGTTTTACTTTTAAAAAAAGTAATTATAATATATTATTTGTTAATTTTATTGTTTTAGTATTTTAGTAATAATTAATATTATTTATGTGTAAAATTATTAGCAGTTTTTAACCACCTCGAGTAGATAACACCCGGTTTTGCCGTAGATTTTAGCCGAGGGCCCCTATTACGGGGCCCTGGGCCGGGAGGCACGTTAAGGGGTCCGGGAGACGAGGCTGAGGGCCACTCAGGTCGGATGTTCTAACTCTTATAAGCCAATCTTTTTTAAGCTAAATCTAATGTTTATAAATCTAACAGTCATTATTGAGAATATACAAGCATATTCTGTGTAGTAAATGATATTCTGACCCAAGAACCTTTGATACTTCTCGAGAGTATAATAGACTGCTTAGATTACTCAAATTATATAGTATATGATAGTTGTAAATCAATCTATCTATTTCTGAAAAATATTTTTCTACTAGAAATAAGTTCATAATCTATTTTTCATATATTGTATATAGAATGGGCATATAATCATCAGTTGCTGAGTGCGCTGGCATGGTTGCAGAGGAGGGTATGATATGCGATGAATGTGTGACTGGGTTGGTTACTGATCTACTTTGTGCTATTACTACTTATTATAAGAATGTTTATTTAGTGCATTTTGTGAAGAATTTGGCTGTCGGGAGTTCTTGTTCATGGTCTAGTGCGGGTATGCAAGTTGGAGAGGCGTAGTTAGCAAATTTTTTGGGGAGAAGAAATTTTTCCTTCAAGACTATTTCATCTTGCTTCCTTTAATTTCATTAACAAATATGGGATAGTCCAGTATGTTCTAGATGAAAATTATACGGATTCTTACTCTCCTTTAACTTAATTAGTACAAATCTTTGTGATCTGCTAGAAGATTTCTTCTCATAATATTTCATTGAATTTTACTTTTAACGCAATATGAATTTGAATTAAGATACTGCCAAAGTTGTTATAAAAAATGTTTTTAGGGAGAGACTGACGTATGCCTAATATATTAGTTTTATGTTATTTTTGTGGCATTAAGTATTTTACCTCTATAAAGATAGATTATTGATGTAAGGAAAAAAAACTAGATCTATAAAAAATAATATCTTTTTAATGATATGATGGCATTTTTAAAACAATTTTTGCTGTAGGTTATTTTAGCTTTTAATGTAGATAACAATCTGTAATAAATTATAATGAGAGGTCTGACTATAATCGGTGAACGCTTAATGGACATGTGTTGAGAAGTCTGAGTTTTAGCATATAGGAAGAGAATATGAGAGTAGTATTAAGTTTATTTGAATGTTATGATAATATTTTACAAATGATAGTATATGTAATATATCATTAATTATAAATTAAATTAATATATATATACTAGTATTCACTATAGGTATTGATAGTATATTGAGTATTTTAATCCGAAGTGTTATTCAGTGCTGATAATCATAGTGACCGTAGATCTTAATTATCTAAGGTGTTTAATATAGTATACTTATGAATAGTATAATTTTCAAACTTTGTTAGAATGATTATAATATATACTATATATACTAGCAGTGATATGGTAAGGGCTGTTATCAGTATGGTGAAAGAGCGTTAGAGTTAGATTATGTTATTTATGGGGATTCGAGCACTGGATCTCATTATAAGTAAGGAGGAGGTATAAAGTAGCAGTAAAATAAAATAAGTATATATGTTTAAATAGATATGAGATTAATGAAACATCTGCCATGGAAAGTGATTAGGGAATTAAGGTAGAGGACGGACAAATGATCAGGGGGCTGTATATCCGTTTGATGAAAGTACCAAATAATGGGTGTAGGAGGTGAAAGAAGTATTATAACGAAGGATGGTAGCACACCTATTTGCATATAATGCTTCACGAGAACACATAAGTGTAGATTCGTTTGAAATCCTGATTGATTAAGAGTGCATGAAAGGTAGGATACAGAGACAAACGGAGATGAAGATCTTGACAGCAATAATTGGAAAGACTAAGAAAGATAGAATAAGGATGAAAGAAGTCAGAAGGGAAAGAGTCGGATATGGCACCTATGTGCAAGGAGGATAGATGTGTGCAAAAGATATGAAGGTATGGGATGGGTAGGTACATTCTTGCGAGAGGAGGGGAGAGCAGTGATGAGGAGCGGAAAAGGAAAGAAGGCATGGGAGGTTAAAATTGCAGTCCAGGATAGTAAGAAAAGACTCAGAAGCAGACCTAGGAAGGATTGAGGAGTCGGTGCAACCGATTCGTATTGATGAGATGTGGCTTGATCTGCGGTGGAGGAAAACAGAGGGAAGACCGTTTAGGAAACAAACTAGAGCGCGAGGGTGTGAGGAATAGGGCACGAGATGAGATGGAGTCCGTACTGTAACAGCAGTGGTCGTAGGTTTTAACTTACAAGAAGCTAAGACCTGTTCCACTGGGGAGGTAGAGTGAAGTGAGGTTTATATTATATATCTATGTAAGTGTCTGTAAGGGAAACTATGAATATTATATATTATTTGACTGTAGTATATTTAAATTATATATTATATATATAATATATATAGATATATTCACGCACGAGAGTAATATATATAGAAAGTGTATAGTATTTCATGTTCACGGATACACTTGAAAGATCTTATTCCCTGAAAATTATGAAAATTCAAATTATATTACTGTTAGTATTATTATATATTATATAAAAAAATATTAGAAGATAAAAAATACCAACTCGGTGTAATTATCATAATCTTTATATGTCATATGAAATACAAAATGACGTCTAAGATGAAAAATAGGATGAGAAGTAACTAAAGTAAATAATAATATTTGTATAATTATGTGATATTATTTATGAGTATTTGTACAACCAGGCGTATAGATATATAAGGATTTAAAATCTAAGGAAAAGCTTATTAGGTCCAAGTTAGTTGATTAGTATTATGATATATTAATTAAGTGGTATGGTGGTATGATAACTTACGTGTAATTGGAATGCATAAAAAGATTATATGAATTTACCTACTAGACGTATAGTCGAGTGCGTAGTGTGTAAAGAATAAACTATGAGCCGAAAGTGAAATTGTATTTAATATTTTTATATTAAATAAGCTGTGATGTGAGGCAAATGGTGAATCATAGATTGTTAGTTATTACCCTTGGTTATTCAAATAATCTCATTTGTAATATGTATTTAATTATATAATGGGTAAATATAGATAGAAGAGGAATTTATAGAGGTTGTGGGGTTATGAGTAGTATAGGAAAGGTGTTTGAATGATGTATAGAATGGTAAGAAGGAGTGGTAGAGAGCCTAATGCTTATATTATCTATATTATTATTGCGCTAACTGATTTGGTTATTATGTTTGACGATATTCTGATAGAGAGTTTATATTAGATGCAGTGATTTAGGTGTAAAATTATTGTATAAGTGTGTGTACGAATAGCGAGATTGCTAGTTGGATATAATTAGTAATCTTATGTATATATGATAAGAGTACAAGGAGTTCCTATGGTTAGTGTAATAATGTAGTATCAAATTAGTCCCTTCGGGTGTAATAATCTATGTTAGATGGGTGAGACAGCTGAACAAGTGTGTTGCCATTTCAGTTAATATTTAGGAATAATAGTGTAGGATAAATAAATAAGGATGTACTAGGATTATAATGCATGAATAGTTGTAGTCTGAATAAAGTCTTATGTGTGAAAGTATTAGGAGGAAGGTGGCTATCTGTAGTAGACTAATAATACTAATAAACTCTTGTCGTGGTACGTAATAGTAGGTAGAATTCATAATAAGCTCTTGAGAGTGCGTGCCTATAGGGTATTCTTATACTCATTGAATATCATAGTTTGTTACCTGTGTTAATGTATTATAATATATATTTATATATATATATTATTAATTATATTAACTTAATTAATAATATATATAAATATCATACTATTAATTTTATATATATATTTTAATATTAAATATACTATATATTAATTATATAATATATATATTCTTAATATATATCTATCATATAATATAATATAAATATATTAAATTAATTAATTATATATATATATATAAATAAATAAGTAAGTTATATTTAATATCTATTAAATTATAGTAAATATATATATTAAATATATATTATAATATTATATATATTATATATGATCAAGGGATGTAGTGAGAGGAATGTACCGTAGTCGGGAGTACAGAGCGTTTTCAAAAGGGGTTAAGAGGAGTTCGATGAATGAGTAAGTAGAAAGTCGATCTTTACCCAAAAGTCTGAGGAGATAGTTACAGGAGTCTGAGTAGGGAGTTCGATATTTAATAACTTAACCGAACTCCTTTACGTAACTCCAAAATATATATTATATTGTGTATAATTACAAAACTTTATATCATAACAACAAATATAGTTTGAGAGATAACTATTTGATTATTTTTATATTCAATTAAAAAAGGCAGTTATTTTATTTTTTATATCATTTTATGACTATTTGTTATTCGCAGTCGGCTCATAAATGATGTTTTATATTTAATTTTTACTATTATTTATTAAAATAGAAAATATAAAATTTCCTCAGCGTATTTCATTCATAAATCGTGATTGTTTTCTTCCTGATTCCGAATACAGCTATATATTTTTCATTTATTAGATGAACCCAGTATAGTTTTATACATCTCTATACTATATAGTATCTAACTATAGTAGCCTATACAATATAAATACAATTATTAGGACATATCTATAATATGTGCACGACGATACTTGACCCTTTATATATTATATATATATATAATATATATATTATAGAATATAGTTAATATATATATATATATATTAATCTGTCCAACTATAATAATTATTAATACTAGTGATTATTATTATTAATATCTTTCTCAGATGTATATAGTATTATATTTATTTTTTTTATCTATTAATATTAATATAATTTATTAAATTAATAGTAATTATAATGTAATATAATATATTATATTATTTGATATTTAAATATTATATATACTTAGTGACCATTTAGCTAATTTCTAACCCTGGCTTAAAGGTGGAGTCGAGTTGTCTCGGTTTCATGATGACGAATCAGTGGCAGCAATTTTTATAAGGAATGGGATCAGTATCGGTCAACATTTTGAGTGATAGATATATAGAGGTATTTTCTGGATAAAATTTTTGCCGAAGACATCAAACCTGATCCTATATATATATACATATATATATATATGATATACATAATAATGATGAATAAACTATATATCAAAATCAATATTTTGAATGTATTATTTAATTAATATATTATATAATATAATTATATATATATTAATTATAATTAATAATAAATATATAATTAATATATAAGTTATTATATATACTTAATATAATATATCATATATATATATATATATAATATTATACTATATTATATTATATATTTATTCTTATAATATATTAATTAATTAATTAATATATATACTTAAAATATTACATATAAAAAATCTGTGTACTTTATTTATAAATATTTATAACTATATATATATATTAGATATGATCATATTAAAGTTATTAATATCCAATTTCTAGGCTGGGTTATCAAGATACCTTATTGTAAGTACAGTTATATTAATGATTCTAGATATTAGTTCAAAGTACAAGCTACTAAAGTACTATACTAAGATATATATTGTTCACATAAGTACAATTAACATATAGTACACTAAGTACATGAGTGAGTATCATACTATATATAAGTAACAAGTAAAGTATTATGAATATTCAAACTATTGTCATTATATAATAATATTATATATATTTAAATATATATATATATATATATTTAATAATTCATAATCATATTCATATATATTTCTTAATTAAGTTATATTAATTATATATATTAATTAACAAACTTAATATATATATATAATATTATTAATTATAATATAATATAAATTACTAATTACTACTATATATAATATGTCCGTCATCTCATCACTATCTAACCTTCTATCCCTCATTAAGTAACTGGTGGGTTAATGAAGTATTGTAACATTGCACCGGAAACAGAAAAGACGTTAGATCAATTAAAGTGAAAGCAAGTCAGATGAAAATAAAATATCATTACAGCTATATAGCCTCCTCCCTTCATTATACATTATTTATGTATGAGTAAAAATCTAAGCAGTACAGTAAGTAATCTATACCCTACGACGCTTCACGGCACTCAGGCGAGGACTCAGACTATGGCATATGTTCAAATTATGTGGGGATTCCATTACTCCCTGGGCCCACATAGGTGGACTACATATATACATTAAACTATAGTATATATATAAATATACACTATCACCTAAAAACTAACAAACATAATCTCACTCTATTTAATGTCAACTCTTTTTATTCTTGTACTTCATTTGACCCAAATCTCACAATTTCTTCTCACCCAGGCAATTAAACCTTATACTTGACCTCATTCAACGTATTATATATCTTCGTGCTTACTCTCCAGACGGCTCAGTATATTGCGTTATTCACCCATCTAATACTTATCACTAACTGACATTATCATGATAACTATATTTCACCGTTTATAACTCACCAACCGAACTATTTATTACCAAATCTTTTATCTCAACATGCTCACAAGTAACACTTTCAAGTTCACTTAATTAATTGTTATTTCCTATTATATTTTAACCACTGTGGCGTATCAGCGTCATTTTTTTTTTATTTTCAAGAGAGCACCCAAGAAAAAATTCGTTCATATATAATATATAATATATATATAATATATATATATATACCACTCTTACTACTTCATTCACTATGTATATATTATTACCCTTATGATATATTTAATATCCTACTCATATATTATTTATAAATATACCTATTATTTTATATGATCACTCTTTCTCACACTCACTTACCCTATATATATTCACCTATATCTATCATCACGGTTTCTATATATATAATATCATATAATATACATCATTATATACAGTTAACTATATTATAATCTATATATAATATATAATATTATTATATATATATCTATATATATATATAATATATATCATGATGGCCAAAGGATAAAAGATGGCCTAGAGTCTCATAAACAACATGCTGACGAATGTAACTCGTTATTGTGAATATATCAAAATACAGAATTATTGATTATTATTATGAAAAACAAGGTACTGAACATTCATGGTCATAGTTGACAGAGGTGCTGAAAATGTCACCTTGAACCTGGATACACAATTCAGCACGTTTCAACATTTTTCTGGAAACGTTTGCCAATTCCCTTGTGTGTGATTTCCGCATCGCATTGCGAAGTTTATTTTCACTCGTCAATTTGTATGCGGTTGTTTGTAGACCTCAACCTTAAATTACCCAAATAAAAATTCACAAGTAGCAGATAGGGCGATCTGGAGTCTTAAAATCTGCGAAACTGTACGTTCCTCTCCAAAAACTTCAGACACATGTCATCGAAAACCGTGAAGTGTGGTGCGCCGTAGCGTCATCTTGCTGGACAAAACGAATACTCACGTTTTCTTCGTTAGCTGTGCTAATGCATGGTGCAAATTGTCCGTTACAGTACACTTGCGAGTTCCGGTGTTGTTAAAGAAATGGGGCCTACAATCCGTTTTCCTGAAACTGCACACCAAACGCCTACTTCAAATCATGCAGAGATACCTCAAAGCGTTCCTGGGATATCTGTGAGCACAATAGCTGTGGTTTTGGAGAGTTGAACGTACCCGGCTAAAGGTGAACCATGCTTCGACGAAGATTAGTAAGGATGTGGCCACATAACCAATTGCTGCAACTTCCCAGTAACATTGATGTTGATTGTCTGTTGTGCGTGATCCGGCAGGTTTTAACTGCATGCATCAACTCTTACTTTTATGGTTCGCATATGTAACAGCTTCAACATTTCCTGGCATGACGTTTCGTTTGATGTTAGTTGTGCGGAAGATCTCTAGTTGATTTCTGTGGACGTTCTAACCATAGTCCATCTTTCAACGTGGCAATATTCTTGCGCCGAATAAACTTTCTTTTCACGGTTACGTTTGGCGTTTTAGCGACCGACTGTTGCCGAATTTACTTATCAATTGTTTCACACATACATGAAAACACCAACCTTTTTTATGATCTCAAAACTACTTTCAATTCGTTTAACGATTTACATCACCAAATGATGAACAATAAACACTCTTTGTGTGGATTTGAAAGGCATTCCTGCAGACTCTTTATTACAATACAGCTGCAAAATGACTACTGAAAAACGTCGCACAGAAACTAATTAGCCACTGTTATTACCTCACGACGCATTATCCATATCATAAACTCCAGCTCCTCGAGAATAAAAATACCACTCAATTACAATATAAAAACAAATATACCACGGGGCCTCTTTTATATTGACACCTATATACTATATATATAGTATAATATATTATATATATATATAATATATATATTAATTTATATATATATATATATTATATATTATATATAATATAATATATATAATATATATATATATATATACTTATTTATATTTTAGATAGCACGTGTCATCGAAATCGATTTTCTTGCACATCTAGGGTTTTGTTCACGATTATGAGGGTATTTCAGAAGAATTTAAATTAAATATTTTTCATACAGATCTCAGTGTCCCCAGTTTGAACTCAAAAATCTTGCAAAAATTGGTCAAAAATCGCTAATTCCTATAGTTGTGTTTTTGCTAATTGTTCTGATTTTGTTCAAATGAACAATTTATGTAGGGAATGAAATGAACATTGAATATTGTTCATTTATTCCCTAAATAAGTTGACTGCTATTTATATATATTTTTTTTTAAGACTCAGGTACTACATGAGTCAATGATGATATTGACTGAACGCAAGAAGTCCATGGTTGTGTTTGTCCCCCTCGCAGGAATTCCAACCATTGACTTCCCACGCGTCTCCATGCTGCAGACATTTGTCTTTCCTCAAGAACATACGGTACTCCCAGAAGATAAGGCTGTCATTCTCAGTTAAGTGAAGTCGCTCCTTGTTGAACCTGTGAATTAGAGCTGGGATCCACCACAGCCACTTTAAAACGTAAACAAGCTGATGAGACCTGATACATGAAATGACTCGAAGCATCAAAGCTAGTATTATGTGCGGAAAAAGCAACAGTTTCTGGCAGTTGTGAATGACTGTTTGACATTGCTGCATGCCAATGAAAGAATCTGCTTGTATGTAACTGTGCCAAAGAACTGAAAATTCCCAGCTTCGAGAAAGAGATTTAGTTTGCCAAAGAATAGTTCGCACGAATGCAAATTGGCAGAGTAGACAAAACTGTAACTGAAATGATGAACAGGAGTTCTGCAAGAAAGTTTTGTATGGAAGAAAGAGTAGAGATAAGAAAGCAAAAGAAGGAATGAGCAGGATGCCCGAGTTGTCGCGCAGACACTACTGCCATTGAAGATTCAGCCTCATCACCTGATCATGAGGGGACAGAAAGTATACCTGACGTTGATTTCGTTACTCTTGGTGTCTGTCGGAACACAACATCGTTGCACTAGAGGCAGAGAGGTATGGAGTGTCCAACAGAGCAGCAGCAGCTATAGGTACAGCGGCACTAGTTGAC
>JABUQX010056810.1:22500-25000 GCA_015478945.1 Trachelipus rathkii
CCTAAGAGCTGAAACCATAAATTGGTTAAAAAGGAAAGTATATCACCAGTAGACCTCGAGACGCCGAAAGCCGTACTGGCGATCGGAAAGAAGAGAATGAGATTCCAGATGGTCTAAGAAGTGAGAGTTAAGAAGTGTTTCAAAGATCTTAGATAGAATACAAGTGAGAGCTATAGAGCGATAGTTAGAAGGATCAGAGCGGTTTCCTTTTTTCGGAATAGGTTGGACATGTGCGTGCTTCCAACACTGAGGGAAAGTGCTAGTATTGAGACATAGAGAATATAGTTGAACGAGGGGAGGGGATAGCTCGGAAGCACACTCCCTCAAAACTCGGGGAGGAATGCCATCCGGGCCACCCGCCTTCCTAACGTTCATAGATCTCAGGAGCCCATGCACCCGATCAAATGTAATCACAGGCAAAGACATAGGACACCTGAGAGGAGAAGGTGGAGGAGGAGGAATGCCAGAATCGTCCTGGGTTGAGTTAGAGGAAAATAGGAGGCCGAAGAGATTGGTGAAAGCCCGCTTTGCTCGTAGATGAGTATCCCTGCAACGATTTCTAGCTGAATGAAAATTAGCGAGAGTGAAAGGAGAACGAGAAATTTTTCCACTCCCGATAAGCGCTGTCTCTAGCCTGAATGGCCAGAGAACAAGCACGATCGAACCATGGATTATGAGGAGAGAAAGATTTAGTCGAAGAAGGAATGAACCTGCTCATCCCGTCAACGATTACAGCTCCCACCTTAGTGGCAGAAGCCGAAGCGTCATCAGAGTCAAAGCAGTCATTCCAATTATAGTTAGCATAGAAGCGACGCAAGGCCCCCCAATCAGCCCGATCAAAGTGCCAGAAAAAACGCATATATACTAATTTTAAATTCTAATGACTTTTTATAATTTATTTGGTGAAGCGCATAAATGTAAACTATTCGGAATATACGTATTGTTAATTTTTGTTATTTTTCGTATTCAGTAGTAGCCTACGCACGTTTAAAATATGAACTTTGTTGTGGCATAACGATAATGGATTTAATAGATATTTTTGAAATAACAATGAAATTTGGTTTAAAGCGACAACCAACACATAACCTAACCTAATCTAATCTAAAAAATTTATAAGAAATATATATAATATAATATATATATAATATATATATATATATATATATATATATAATATATATATATATATATATATATATATAATACATAATATATATATATAAATATCTATAAATATACATCAAACATTTATATATAGAATATATATATTGAAAATTAAACATTAAAACTGAAAGGTAACAAATGCGTAATTTTTAAAGATTTAAAGATAAACCAAAATAACAAAAAATCAATAATCGATATCTGATTGAAAAAATATATTTTGCTATTAATGAAATGCTTATAAGTCCCATATATATATATATATATATAGTATATATATATATATATATATATATATATATATATATATATATACATATATATATATATATATATAAATATATATATATATATATATATAAATTATATATATATATATATATATATATATATATATATATATATATATATATATATATATATATAATATATATATATATATATATATATATATATATATATGCTGTTTATGTATATAATATATATATAATATTATAATATATATATATATATATATATATATATATATATATATATATATATATATATATATAATATATATATATATCAGAGACAACTCCTACAGCTAAATTGTCGGCTTGCTCGGGCCTTAGCCCCGAGTTATCATTATAAAACGATCGATCTTCCTACAAAATTTTCCATAAAGTTTATGATAAAATTTCTTAATTTTTTTTCAAAAATTTATTAATATGAAAGAAATTATTACATAATACATATAAGAGATTATTAAAATTATTTATTAAAAAAAATTTAAAGAATAAAATAATGCTATTTTTCAATCAATTATAAAAGCTGAAGGCCCGGGCCTCTCCGAAATAGCGTGAGTGAAAAACAATAAGTTACCCATAGAATATATTTTTATTAAAGAAAACCGTAAATTAGCAATAACTTATATCTAATATAATATATATAATATTATATATTATATATATATATATAATATATATATATATATATTATATATATATATATATATATATAATATATTTATATTAATTTAATATATATATATAATATATATATATATATATATATATATTATTATATATTATATATATATAATATATATATATATTATATATATATATATATATATATATATATATTATATATATATAAATATATAATATATATATATATATATATATATATAATATATATATATATATATTATATATATATATATAATATATATTATATATAATATATATATATATATAGAGAGAGAGAGGAGAGAGAGAAAGAGAGACCGAGTGGTAATAGTTAATGGAGTCCCAGCTGATATATATATATATATATATATATATATATAATATAT
>JABUQX010056810.1:30000-32500 GCA_015478945.1 Trachelipus rathkii
TAAGATTCCAGCAATGGACATAATGAGTTCTAGTCATATTCATGTGACATAGTTTATTAGTAATTTAGTTAAAATAATACTGTAAAATAAACGCTTTTAATAAAATAAAAAAGTTAAATAATTAGCGTACATGTTTTGTTAGTGTATAGTTTAGTATAAATGAATATGCGCCATTAGTAATTTTTTATGTAGAGTTTTTATAATAATTGTGATGTAAATTGCTATATTGCAAGTAGTGTGCAGGTGATGCTTTCATGTAATATCTAACTTACCCTGGTCATAATTATTATAATGAATTAAGTAGTTAGATTTCGCTAAAGTAAGATAGATGCGTTGTTGTACTCTTAGAGATAAACTGTGGGATACCCGGAATCTTGTATAATGGCTGGATCGAGGGATCAAAGACAAACTCTACGCAGTCATCGTTCCGCCAAGCTTGATGGCATGACACTGATGGCAAAAGTGAAAAAGCTGTTTGTATGGTTCACTTGGTACTTGGTCTGGAACCACTACCTCAATGTTTTGGTATGTTTTGCACGGAGCTTGAAGGCGTTGAAAAGCTGCCCTTTTCTTTAAGAGAAAAATAGAAGCCGTTCCAACCTCCTCTAGTTTTAGTATGCATGAATTTCTAGTTTTCATACTTTTATTATTATAGACTTTCTATTTCTTTTCAACAAAATGATGTGAGACTAAGAGATATGACACGCGATACTATAATCGTCGGTTTGAAAGGTTAGGATATTTTCCAATATTATTATTATCATTACTATTATACAGTATTATTATTATTATTATTATTATTATTATTATTATTATTATTATTATTATTATTATTATTATTATTATTATTATTATTATTATTATTATTATTATTATTATTATTATTATTATTATTATTATTATTATTATTATTTTGATTATTATTATTATTATTATTATTTTTATTATTTATTATTATTATTATTATTATTATTATTATTATTATTATTATTATTATTATTATTATTATTATTATTATTATTATTATTATTTAAAGAGATAGATAGCATAAGCAGGTGAGTGTTCTTTGGTCTATTAGTTATATATCTTCAGAAATTAATTGCGGTTCCCCCGGACATTTGCCCAATGGGTGGCTGGAAAATATGGATAAAGGAACGTCCCTCGGAGCTTCTATTATATTTCGTTGCCTTCCAAACATGACGCTCGAAGGAGATGACACGTCCGTTTGTCAATCGGATGGAACGTGGAGTAAAACTTTACCTAAATGCTTAGGTGAGATTACTTGAAATATCAGATTTACCTGAAAATTTGAAGACACTGAAAATTGAGATCATCAAAATTGTTCTTATTACAACTTTTTTTTATTAAGAGGTAAGTATTTATTTTTTTTAACTCATTTGGATGCTGAAATTCTTAATTTTGAGATAAAAAATATAAATTTCCTTGAAAACTGTGTCACTGAAGTGCCAATAATTAAATACCTTTGCAGCCCCTTGCATTGTGCCTACGATTGAACACGGGGAAGTAAATAACACAAAACCTAGAGAAAAGGTTCTTCACGGTTTTCAGTTAAACGTTACTTGCGATGATACTTTTGAGTTAGCTCGGCAATGTTCCTCCGACCTGTTTCAACGGAACATGGTCGAGTTATCCGCGATGCAAACCAGGTATTTCATTGTATTTCTTCAATCTTCCAACTTATCTTAAATATATTTCAAACTCATTACAGATTATCTCCATTACGTTTAAAAAATAATCAAAGTTAAATATGATCAATAGCTCGCTGCAAGGAACTTCCCGAAAGACCAAGACACGGAATGGTTATAGTACCAAAGTCAGACCATGGAATGAAGGCAAGATATCGATGCAAAGATGGATACAAATTAGAAGGACCCGAGAAGACCGAGTGTCGATTTGGAAATTGGACTGGCGAAAAACCTATATGCCAAGAAGGTAAATAAGACATTCAAATACACACACACACACACACACACACACACACACACACACACACATATACAGCAGTTATATATATATATATATATATATATATATATATATATATTATTGGTTATATATTATATATATATATATTATTGCTGCTATTATTGGTTATTATTATTATTTATATATATATATATATATATAATATATATATATATATATATATATATTATATTATTATATATATATATTATTATTATTATTATTATTATTATTATATATTATTATTATTATTATTATATATATTATTATTATATATTATAAACATATATATATACATATATATATATATTATTATATATATATATTATATATATTATATTATATATATATATTATTATTATTACTATTATTACATATATATATATATAAATATGATATCATATGAGTTAGCATATATTATATTATTATATATATATATATATATATATATATATATATATATATATATATATATATATTATATATACATATATATATATATATACATATTACA
>JABUQX010056810.1:37500-46619 GCA_015478945.1 Trachelipus rathkii
GTCATTTCTTAAAAATTACGTCATCCACGTAAAATAAAGAGAGTAAATAATTTTATTTTTGAAGTATATGTTGTTTAGATTCGAAATTGCAGATTAACATGTTTTTTTAAGCACCCTTAGTGCTATGTCTCGTTTTAACAACTCCACTCCCTACTCTCTCTCTCTCTCTCTTCCATATATATATATATATATATATATATATATATATATATATATATATATATATATATATATATATATATATATATATATATATAAAAGTCACTGCGAAGAGATTAACGAGGAAGTTTACATGAAGATCGAAATTCTTCGCCCCGGCCGCGATGACAATTATACCTTTTCGTCAGGAGCCCGTCTCAAAGTTACGTGTTTGCACGGCTATGGCCTCAACATCGGAAATAAGACGGCAAAATGCGCCAGAGGGCGCTGGAAGCCTATGAAACCTGAGTGCTTTAACTGTAAGTTAGAAGTTATTAGTTTCCTCTTTGAAGAGTTTATTATTATTATTATTATTATTATTATTATTATTATTATTATTATTATTATTATTATTATTATTATTATTATTATTATTATTATTATTATTATTATTATTATTATTATTATTATTATTATTATTATTATTAGTAGTAGTAGTAGTAGTAGTAGTAGTAGTAGTAGTAGTAGTAGTAGTAGTAGTAGTAGTAGTAGTAATATAGCAGAAGCAGTAGCAAGGTTTTTAATTTTTATAAATACTTATATATATATATATATATATATATATATATATATATATATATATATATATATATATATATATAAAGTATATATATATATATATATATATATATATATATATATATATACATATAATTTTTTAATATCTTTTAAACCTATTTAAAGTGCTTAATATATGTAAACCTATTTTTATATCTATATATATATATATATATATACATACAGTATAAATATATATATATATATATATATATATATATATATATATATATATATATATATATATATATATATATATCTATATATATATATATATATATATATATATATATATATTTCATATACATATTTCATATACATATTTCATATACATATTACATTATTGCACAAAATATGAATTTTTCTGTACTTTTATGGTCCTTCAAGTAAAAAATTTGTTTTTCATTTCTATATATACAGTATATATATATATATATATATATATATATATATATATATATATATATATATATATATATATATATATATATATATATATATATATATATATATATATATATATTAGTAAGCATATATATATATATATAGATAGATATTCCAGATCCATATTAAAGGCGACATAATCCAATAGGGACGTTTGGATGTATCTAAGTCATAGGAATATGGAAAACAGAATGGAGATCGTTCCAGGTTTAATCAGTGAGTATACGAAAAGAATGAGCGTAACGGTCAAGTCTGGAGTCTGAGAGATGCTGGACAGAAGGAAGTGTGTGTGTGTGTGTCTATGTAGAAAGAGAATCGCAAAACCCTCTTTATATAAGAAGAGTGATGAAATCGTTCGGCTGGCAGAAAGCTTTAGAATTGATAAGACAAAAATCCCTGGACTCCACATTTTCAAGGTGAGTTGTAAGACTGGAACTATCTCAGATATGTGAGGCATATTCCATACAAGGATGAACCCCACTATCATATTGAGCAAGAAACTGGGGTAGTGTGAAGTTGTTTTGAAGACACCTCGGAATACCTAAGTTCTTAAATTTAGTTGAGACGATTTAAAAATCAAAATTATTGTACCTATAATTTTCACAATTAAACAAATAAGTTAAATTTATTAAGGGTATAAAATAGCATAATTAAATCAATTGAAGAACGGCAGCCTCAAATATAATCAATTGAATGACCTAACCTCTTAGAAGCTTGCCTAGGAAAAATGAAAAAAAGAATTTGATCCTTTTCAGAAAGATCACGAAAAAACTTAAAAATATTATGCATATAAAAAGGTGTGAATTGTATGTTTTCGATGATGATGACACAGGCGTGTGGAAGATAATATCGGATAAATAGATGAACGAACTGAGTCATTGAAAACACTTACGCTCCCTCTGTCCCAATCAAAGATAGAAAGATCAGATGTAAGAGGTCAACTACTCAAGGACACCCAACTAGCGTCAGCTATTTCAAAATGCAAAGTGAAGTGAAAGTGAAATGAGTTAAGGAAGTGAGGAGTGGATGATAAAAGTTTGTAATAGCTAATTAAGTTATATAAAAACAAGTGTCTACTGTAAGTAGTGCGAATCGCTTACACATGAACAAATGAATTTAAGCTCTACAGTTGTAGACTTAACTTACTGATTCCAGAGAGGTGTTGGGTTATTCCATAATTTTTTTTATTGATCGTGTGAAAACGAAACTTCTTACAGAAGAAACATATTACTTGGTAAATTAATAAAAGATATTTCCATGTTGAGTAGGCCTAACTCATATAGTCCAGTCATAATTTATTCTTAACCTAAACTCTTACCCATAGAAATGACCTCGTACAAAATTATTAATTTTTTCTTTATCTAAAGCGTGAAGATTTTGAAGTTCATGTACGGCAGCGAACTTCTTAACATTCAGCCCATTTGGAGTGATGACGTCCGGTTTGCGGTGCAGCAAATGTTCCGCTTCTACACCGGTGATTTCCGAGACTGTGGTGAATGTGTGCGATAAATGCGCCGCGGCCCGTTCCATGCAATATCTGTGATAAATTCCCCGCTGCCCAGCTTCTTCATCTATATTGAACTTTAAGAAAAAAAAAATAATAATAATAATAAATTTCAAAAGGTTTATTCAGAAAGAAAAAATAATTTACATTGTTAAGTTTAAAATACAGTTATAATAAATATTACTAGTATATTACAATATTTAATAATATATAATTTCTAAATGGAGGGGGGGGGGTGCTACTAATTTCAACACAGGATTGTGTCCTTTGAGCCCCAAAAATCATACGAGTATAATTAAATTTAAGCAATTGGGTTTAAGGATTGAGCTTAATGTAATCTACTATAATAATTTTAATACATTAAATGAAAATTAGCAAAATAAATTAGCAAAATAGTAATTAAAATATTAATTAAATTATTAATTAAGATAGTACTATAATAATAATAATAATAATAATAATAATAATAATAATAATAATAATAATAATAATTTTTTGGAGTAGGTGCAGAGGGACCTCCATAAAACATAGGAATGTGGCTATACTGTGTAAGTAAACTAACAAGAGGGTAGTCCCTAACAATAAGATACATGAACGATACCGAAATGGTTAGATCTTATATAGATATTTGGTTCCAACAGGAAGGCAAAAACTAAGTCAATACGAAAGTGAGAAGATTCGGATAGGATGTGCAGAAGGCGATGCCGGAGAGGTGTAGTTAGCGCATCATGGAAGAACTTGCTCCTAATTGCTTAGATTGCCTCCCAGCCCACAAATATATGAACGACTGTAAGAGGGTAATTCGAGCGAAAGGGTCAGGTCGGGGGATACACCAGCGTCCTAAGGAATCCATGGGTGAGGTTGGTATGACCCAGACGTAATCGAGCCAGGACCACCTCCAGGAGGGGACTCTTTCTACAAGAAAAGGACTACCATCCAATGTTGGGTTTGACGTTCCGTAGTTTAGCGCCACGAGTATCCCCTGCCCAACATGTTTGCCGAAAGGGAAACCTCTGACATATAGTGATGGATAAATCTGTAGCAGGGAAATGTCCCAGGTGTACAGCAGGAGGAAGGTACTACTACTACTAATAATAATAATAATTATAATAACAGTCTGCTATCGACTTGCAAGAGTATGTTGTGTTGATCATAAAAAAAAAAATTTTTACTCCTAAGTGTGCTAATTATAGAATTTTAGAAAAGTTTTAAGAATTAAAATATATGGAGCAAATTTTCTGCAATTTAGAGGTGGAAAGAATTACTGAAGCAATGTACAGTGTAAAAAATTTAATAAAAGAGTGTGATAATTGACAAAATACCCGAGCACTGAGAAATATTATTCTTAACCTACGAAAGGAAACTTATGACTAAACCATTACCTTATCAAGATTATTGTAGAAATCCACAGCACCCGCACAAAGAAACCGTCCAAGAAGAGTTGCGTGAGTTGTGAAAACGGTTGCAACGTCAATTTTTTGAATCCTGAGCATAATTAACCCAATTCCCGCCAACCATTCATGAAAATGGGAAACAATTCTTGGTGGCGAATCCCCTTCGTCTTCCAATTGTTCACGAAACTATAAAATTAAAAATAAATTCGACAAGTTAAATTTATTAAAGTTTAAAAATATCGGTCATTTGCAAAGAATTTTTAGCTCTAACTGTTTTCACACAAAGCATTAACAGTTACTGATTTGCGAGTTATTTAAAATAATAAAGTAAGGTTTTAGATGAATATGGTATCTTAAATGATATCATCGGAACAATGGCAAAACCACGAATGTGAAAGTTTGCCGTTTTTCACTTTATGTGCAAATGAAAACGGCTTTGACCTTTAAAAGTTTCAGTGCCGAAAGCACCATTGTGTTCTGAGTTATAATCCCGCCGAGTTCGATTCATTGTTTGGCGAGAGTTGGGATTTATATTCCAATGCGAACATTTAAAGTATTAAACCTTTTTGCTTCAGAACTGCAAATTTTCACATTCGTGGTTTTGGCACTGAACCGAAGATACGAGTATGTTATTCTTTTTTTTAATGTTTCATAACCTTAAAAAAATAAGTCATTGATTTAAAATGAATTCCTTCGAAATGATTATGGACTAATAGTTTAAAAACTTACTTTTTTAATGAATTCTGCCACCATAAAACCGAATAAAACCGAATCATTGCACTCCACATCATGGCTTGGAATACCTATTCTGCTTCCATCGAATAACTCTTGCTTCCATCGGTCCAAGTTATGAACGGCTGAACCAATGTCAAATAAAACAATTTGTGGATTACCATCTACAAGCCACCGTCCAGTATGAACCTGAAGTAAAAAGGGACTTTAAAAGAATATCTTTTCAACACCTACAATTAATATACTAAGCACATAAATCCATATAAAGTTAATTATTTTATTTGTACGGTGGCCAAAGAAAATTCCTTGTACACCAGTTGGCAATCAGCATATTATGAGTAAAAAAATTAAATCAATTGGAATCATACTGCCAATGAAGCTCCTCTTTATATAAATAAAGGGAGAGAGATAATATTCATTGGCAGAATGAAAATAATTGGCTCAATTTTCTCCACCCATGAAGGAATTTCCATGGACGAGTGTGCATTAAATAAAATCAACTTCAAATAAAAATAAATCAAAATCAAATAAAATAAAATAAAATAAATAAAATAAACAATCAAATAAATAAATAAAATAAAATCAAATCATCAGAAAATGAGGCAAGCCTTTCAAATAAATATACACTTTAAATCTGAACAAAATCTAATTTTAACCAAAAACTAAAGACTTATTGATGTTTCTGGTAATAAAGTTACCTTCCAACCAAAGGACCTGACGATGTTGGTGACAGTAAACAAAGGAGAGTCATCAGGAAATTCGAAGAATTCTACTTCGACTCTTGCTGTTGCTTCTTTGTAAGGACCGAAAAGGACGTACCGATTCGTTGTTCCTCCAGCCCAGATCACAAATGAAATAAATTTAATTCAAAAATCCACTGATAATAAATAATAATAAAAAATAACATAATAATAATAATAATAATAATAATAATAATAATAATAATAATAATAATAATAAAGTTCAAAATAAAAATAACTATTACTTTTCCTTTTAATGTCAATGGGACGCGTTTTAATTTAAATTTTTATCCCATAGTCAGATAATAATAAAATAATAATAATAATAATAATAATAATAATAATAATGGCCCTTATTATCCCAAACGCCTTCCAGTGGAATTACTTTCCGGATTGTTACATGAAACCTCCGAAAAAATTTTGCAAAATTAGCCTGAAGGAAAGAGAAAACGTTAAAAGAAACTCGGGAAAGGACCCTGAAAAAAGTTAAGAAGTCTTTAAATTTCATATTTACAGAATATAAAACTACTCATACTGCTACATGCTTCGTTATTTAAACGTTTTCATAGGGTTATCATAGTGTTTGAAGCAATATTTAATTATTTTAATGTTCGTGTGCCATGTATTTCGTATCGTGGGTTCCGATGGATTTTTATTAGCTTTTTCTAATTAAAATTATTACTGGCAAAAATATTTTGAATGTCGTATTTTAAAGGATTTATGAGTGACATTAATGTTTTTTTTTTTTTTAACCAACAATTTCTTACATTTTCAGTTAGTTTCATCGAAATCGGCGAAAGGCGCTAGGATTGTCCATAATAATAATAATAATAATAATAATAATAATAATAATAATAATAATAATAATAATAATAATAATAATAATAATGTCAAGGAACTGTATATTCTTTGTGCAAATACGATTGCCGCTTACAAACAAAATGCTGTTCATTCCAAAAAGGCGCTTTCAACCACCATCTATCCACTAAGTTAGTAAACAACCTTATGTCTACGTAACAAATAATTATATTAGGCTAACCACATACGCTTGCGTTCGCAAAAGAATAAAAGAATGGATTAAAAAAAAACATTGGAGCTACAATATTTCTGGTCATATTGTTTTCTTTTTTTTATTTTAATTTCGATTTATTTTCATTTTTAACATTTTATATATACACGACACGTAAATATATGAAAATTTTGTTGTGTGTGTGTGTGTTGTGCTTGAAAATAAGTTGATTACGAGTTGTTGTTCACAATTAAGACATGTTGGACAAAAAATACAATCGGACCCATTTTTCTTGCGTCAAAAAAGATATTGAAACAAGACGTATGTTCATCTCTTATAAATCCGTGAGCTCGAGTTCGAATATTAGATTGTGGTTCGAATAGCTGAAACTTCACGGTAACATTAAGACTGTCTGATGTTGGTGCGCGGGCAGTTAGGCTGGCCTAAATACAAATAGCGAATACAAACCAAATTGAAAATTATCTTTCATAAATTTTTTACTTAAATATTACGTAAATGCAAACGATTACGTATCAAAAGAAGCCAAAAGTATCTAAAAACGTGTGCCTCAAATATATAATATATAATACCTATATAATGAATTTTTTTTTTCTGGTGTGGAGCCATATAGGAATTACCGGTACATATTATACAGTTTATATTAGGCTATCCTAGAATTACGGATTGAGTCCGTGACAAGCATGTTTTACTTCAGTATTAGATTCGTAGATAAGTGAACTGAAAGGAAACCAAAAAATTAGGAATTTTGTTAATAAATAAGTTATTGCGTCTAAATAGTTCAACAAAACTTGACAAAACGTTGCCTGAAGCATGAAAGTCTCTTTCATGCTTCAGGCAATGTTTTATGTATACTATGTTTTGGTGATTTTTTTTTCTAAATTATTTTTCGATGTTGATAAAATTATTTTCTATACGATTTTGTGCTTTTAAATTTTGCAATTTTCAAATATAAAAATATTTCGCTAACCTCCTTATTCGAAGTTCATATTAAAAATTTGAGAAAAATGAAGAAAGCAAAGATTTGGTGTGGCGATAATTTATGTAAGAAGTGGTCAAAACTTTTCAAAATGCTTCCCATTTTACTTTTGCTTTACACTATGGCCATGTTACAAACACACACACCCCAAAAAAAATCGAGCTAAACTGAATAAAAAACTAATCGAAAATTTTAACTTTTAAAAATACACAAATAATAATAATAATAATAATAATAATAATAATAATAATAATAATAATAATAATAACTTAAAAGATAATAATTAAATATGAAAGAAGTCACAGCTACAACAACAAAAACACATACAAACAAACGTTCATAATAATTCAATTTAAAAATTAATATCTTTAGTTATAATCATTTCCTGACGAAGACCTTTCCACACTACAGAACTCACTAATTACATATCATCTGACGAACTACATCGCATAACAGATAGATCACCAATCTAATTAATTGAATTATATATATATTATATAATATATATATATCTATATATATATATCTATATATAATATATATATATATAATATATATATATATGTATATTATATATAAATAATTAATATATATATATTATACAGGTACCACCATAATAATAAAGCTTTTTATCGAAGCAAAGGAAAAATGTTCACAAGATGATAGTAATAAATAGAGTTTAATTGAATAAATAAAAACATTTTATTTGGGTGGAGACCATCATAGTTTAGGTTATGATATATTGTTAAGTAAGGCAGTCTTTGCACCTTTCTGCATGAAGAAGTGCTTTAACACGTCTTGGCACGGCCAGTGATCAAAGTTCTGCACTTTCTTGAATTCGCGGAGATCGAAAACCAAAAACTTAAATAAGACGTTCTATAAGTTGTTGATTTGGCCTCGTAATGGCTTGTTTATTGTATCTTTCATCCTTGAGTAATGCTACCATAAACTCGTCTATAGGAAATTCAATGCTCGGAGAATTTTCCAGCCCATGGAGCACCCTGAACGCCCTTTTCTGTGGCACATTTCTCAGCCGATTTTGCAGTATGGCATGGACAGGGTCCGTTGTTTGAAATATCCAGGAATTCACCCATCAACTTCCTATTTGAGTAACACACGCCTTTAGTACCTCTTACTGTCACTCTAAATTGGTCCATGGCGTTCCATCACAATGTGTAGACGCCTTGGTTCCATGCACAATGAAATAGCTCCCACACCATGATTTTTTGTTGGAGAATTTTATTCTGTTTTCTTCAAGACATTGACTATAAGAATTTCTTCAACCAGCTCGTCTTCGGACAGTCTGAACACGGTCATCAAGTGCTGCGATGGTTGATTCGTCAGAGAGGACTACCTACATGAAAAAAGAAAATATAACGTTACATACAGTCAAAGAGAACCTAACTACCTACATGAATATAAAATAATATTCAGTACAGTTAAAAAAAAATAACTGTCACAGATACTGTTACAGAAATACTTCCTATATCCACTAATAAACTATTTTTATGTTAATAAATATCTAATAATAATTTCAATCGAA
>JABUQX010056811.1:0-20113 GCA_015478945.1 Trachelipus rathkii
AATAAAATAATAATAAATAATAATAAAATAATAATAATAATAATAATAATAATTAAATAAATAAATAAATAAATAAATAAATAAATAAATAAATAAATAAATAAATAAATGTTTCAATTCAAACTGCAAAATATTATATTTATTTTTAATTGAAAACACTTCTGGGATGACGAGTACGTCCTAGTACCATTCACAAATACCTGATTTTATTTTACATTTTACTCTGTCTATCTCATCGCTGGTCACGCTTCCGAACACTTCTTTTCGACGTTCAGAGAGAGATTTGGAATGTCAAATAAATTGGGAGAGATTAAAGGCATAAAAAAAAGCCTTAGCCTTTTTCCAGAAGAGATGTATGAGTTGAATGTGATGCATACTGAAAAAAAAGCACGAATCACACCCTAAAACAGAGCAAGTAACTAGGAGGTGTGAATGTGAAAGAGTTCCGAAAGAGTCTCAGAACACCACCTCTCTGATGCTTCTTTAGTACGGGAAATGATGTGATCTTTCAAAGAAAGATCATAAATTAAATATAAGAATATCAAAAAATAAGAATAACAAAATAAGGTGTGAGTTGTGTTTTCGAGGAGTGCCTTGTAGTGGTGTAGAAGATAACGTCTAGTTAAAAATTTAAAAACTTTTATAGTCTCTCAGCCTAAATTAGAAAAACGAGAATGATTGGAGGTCATTTATTCAATGGCCACCCTCCATCTGTTATTTGTGGTTGAGTGGGATTTTTTCAAATGAAAAGAATTAGGAAATTTTGTTAGTTGTCGGATAAGGATTGAAATTGCTGATGAACTGGACAGCTCATTACATGAGAAGTATTTGAAAGAGTAATACGGATATCAAAACTGAATCCCAAGGAACGCACCACTATGATATCTAGATTTAAAGCAAGGGATGCTTTAGAGTGAATAGTGGTCGATATCACAACCATTTGTTTATGGGTCATCTGTGACCATATTAATTATTACATCTTCTTCAATTTCAACCTCAGGCTTTCCTTCTCTCCAAAGATTGCGAGAAATTCCGCCATTTAGTATCACCGAAATGCATTTTGAAACATTCTATTCACCGGATAGGAATAGCAAAGGATATAGAGTCAGGGAGAATGGAAAGAAGCTTTCCTTTAGGAAACAGAAGGTTTAAGATGTTCCCAAATTTTATGTTGAAAATAAAATCATAAACGTTGGAAATAACAGAGTGATCCACCTTCTTCGGCACAGAATAAATGAGGACAGACTTTCAGAAAGAATGAAATATCGAAGATGACAGTTGAGTGGAAAAAGTTTATCATGGCAAGATGAAAGCATGGAAACGTAAATTTTGAGAAGCACAGGAGGAATACTATCATGACCATAATCCTTCTTAGTATTAAGCTCTGTGAGGGTAAAAGTTATATATTTAGAAGAAATACACATTTTAGCATAGATGAGTAGGAAAGAGATGAAAAAGAAATTACAACTCCGTAAAAGTCCTAGGATGCTGAGTTTATTTACAATACAGTCAAAGATAAGATTAAGCAGCTGCACCATTGTTATTGTTAATGCATAAATGGAAAGCGTATTCACCTTCAGCGTAAATCTATATAAGGCATATAAACTGTTCTGTACTTTCCACTTCATTTGACCTTCGATGTTGGTGCTTTATCTCTGTTCTATAGGTACCGCAGCGGCAGATGCTCGAGGAAACTTATCACTCGCGTACCACCACCTTTACGTCACCCTCGTACCACAAGGGGTGCTGTGTCTGCGCATGAATTTGTGTTGATATTGGTAACTCCAGGGCTAGTTCGCGCGGTGCTCCTCTATTCTTGCCACCTCCGTTCTGTGGAATTCACTTCCATATTCTGCGTTTCCTGCTGAATTTAATCTCCCTCACTTCAAAGCCTGCCTGCGTCTGTGCTCATCTGCGTAATTTACGTTAGTTGGTGAACTTCTGAGGCGTACAACACCCCTTCCTTGAATAGGGCTCTCCCCGTGGGTGGTGGTGACAACTGAAAAAAAAAAAATCAACAAATAAATGTTAATAACTTATTTTTAAATAGAATTATAAAAACTTGAATATATAAAAAATTTCAAATGTAAAACCTAAAAAAAAAACATAGTTATTAGGATAATTAAAAAGAAGAAAATAAAAATTTAAATTGAAATAAGTATATATATATTATATATATATATATAAATATAATATATCATATATATATATTATATATATATATATATATATATATATATAAATATAATATATATATATATATATATATATATATATATCAAGAAAAATTGAAAATAATGTTAATATATGTTTAAAGTGTCACTAATAATTTCAATTGGCATAAAATTATGCAAAGAAAAGTACTACCATGAAAAAAGAAGATAGTAAGGGACCCATGAAGAGAACAAATAGGTAGCGAACGGACAAAAAATGAAAGGAAAGAGGCTTCAGGCTACAAAGTGGAAAATATTAATTTATAACTTGAATGAACAACGTTCTAGACAATCATTTTGATTTATCTTTTGACTTTGTAATGAAGATATTAAAGATTCAAAAAGTTTTATACTTTACCTTCTGGAAATTGTCATCTTTCATAACTGGTGATGGAGTCAAACTAAGATATCTAAAACTGCTAGATGTTGCTGGATTCCATTTAAAATCAGAACCTGGAGGCGTCGGATTTCTGCAATAATCAAGCTCATATTAGAAATTATGCATAGTGTTTTCACTCGATGCATATAGAAATCATTTCAGTTGTAGTTCTTACCCAGTCTTTGCAAAATTGGTCCAGAGTTCAAGGAAAATGTCTCTCATTTTTAAGTCATCTTCCTTCTCGAGTTTAATTGACAAAATTTCTCCACCGTAAAATAGGAACATCAGATCTTCTCCATGAGAAATTACTGAGGTTCAAAACAATAAGAAAGCAAAAAAAATAAACTGAAGTGAAAATCCTTGCCTTTAATGGGACAGAAAATAAATAATAATAATTAACATTAATATGGAATTATTGATATGTTAATCAAGTTAATTAATATTTTACGAAAGATTAAATTCATTAAGAAATCTTACTTAAAAGGTTACTCACCATCTCTTCGAACAAATCCTGGAAATATGCTTGCGAAAGAAATATCAGCCCAATGATCCAGTTGATAAGTATATAATTTAATATCAGGATCACTTGAAAACCTTACATAAATAGTCATATAATCTCATATATAAATATCACATCAAATATTCAGGGTAAATATATAACGAATTCTATATCTACAAACATACATTAAAAAAATATAACAAATGATTTTATATATAATTACCAAAATAACATATAAATATAAGTTCTTTGAATAAAAATGAATCTTAGAGTAAATATGTAATAAGTTTATACCGAATTTGAATTAGCATAGTAATATCAGGTATAAATCAACCACGCTCAGTTACCCCTACCTCATCCTCCTCTTTTTTACCCACCCCTCCCTATAACCCCACTAAATTAATATATATATATAGTCCTCACTAAGCCTTTGAACCATTAACATGTCATTTTAAAGGGATTGAAAGGAAATCAAATGGTAAAGCCCACAAGATATTCAGAAGATAATCCACATTATTGTGATAATATCATATGATTAACATATATAAACTACTGTAGTTATTTTAATACGAACTAAAATGAATATTATACTATTGAATGGTAACTTAAAAGTTTTCTCGAATACTAATTAATATAAGTATATAGGCTAAAGCTGATATAGCAGTTCTTAATAACTATAAGAATACTAATTATAGTAATTGTACATATATTAGACGAAATACATACGCACTATTACGCTAGGCACTGAGAATATAAACTACTCTAAACATAATAAACATAAGTTCATACTTAACAATAGTAAAATGTATATATAGTATTATATAAATATAATTTGTTCTTTATATAATATACTGAATACTAATGTTAAATACTATCATCATAGTTTCACGATTCAATAAATAAGACAAAATTATAAACATAGCATTACCAGAACTTAAGAATATAATGTACTATAAAGACAAAATACCTAAACACACTATTAACCACTAAATAAACTAACTAACTTATAATAACTAAAAGTTTCTATATACTTTAAAAACAGTTATAGTACTATCTACTTAGGCACAGGTACAGAAACGTAAAACCTATATTCACCTCATTTTCCAAGCATAATCTCTTAACATATCAATGTATTAATTATTATTACATTAACACTATTGATTGACGTCGCTATAGTTTCATGATACATTTCGAGTATCATTTCGAATAAACATAAGCTACAAAATATTGAGAGTTTATTATACTATAATCATTATATACTAAGTAGTAAAATTAGTTAGGTACGATACATATTAACAATATTAGTTTATTTCACTTTGATTAAATAGAAGTAACGTCATCAGTAATAGCTAAATTAAAATAATGGTGTACATATATACATTTAGACAAATCTACCTAACACAATACTGACATAAGCGCTATATTATAAAATCTTGATTCAACATTTATCCAAGTCCATACTAATTATAGCCATACACCAGTAAAGTAGTTAACATTATATATATACTAAACGGTAACGTATTATATCAGTACTTTATTCAAGCATATATCTCTAACTTTTACACTATAGTAATTCTTATATTATTGACACATGTTAATCAATTTTTATATCAGTAATAAGATGTCAAATATTTCTATAATTATAACTTTTGATCCGATAATATATATCATAATTAACCAACCGAATAAATAGCAACGTTGAACAATAAGTGTATTTTTACATTTTAATCTAATAGTTAATTAATTAACTCGATAAAAATTTATATTAACATATATTAATTATACCTATAAAATATATACATTATATATTAATTATCTCACATCAATAATCATTATAAATTTTGCAAACATCAACAATAAGTTATTTATCTAAAAAAATCAATAACATATAAAATATATCTATTTATAAAAGTTTACAAGTTCCATCTTTAACCGAAAAATTAAAGTTTTAATTGAATATAAACTCGCATATAGTGATAAAGTGTATTATAAGTTTAATCAGCGAATTATTTATATATAAGTCTAATAATATGATATATCAATTATATAAGTATAAATTACTAATAACTCCATAATATCATATTTATACTCACGTATAACCCTATTTATATTACTATATATCATCATCTACCTTCTCACTCATCACACCTATAATATATCATTCCCATATATTATACTTATACTCACATATATATCGTTACCAATCAGATACTATTTATTGGTCTGTAATATTACTGAGTTCTAAAAAATGACTTCATCAGGATACCTTAAATATCGTAGTAAAATCAATGATTTACCGGTTTATGCCCATAGCACCACTATAGGTATGTATATATTTTCATTTTAATTATATATATTAAACTAATAATTATGTGAGAATATAATTAATTAGTCTTATATAGTAACATAGTTTTCATAAAATAATTATAAAGCTAACCATTAAATATATAGCTATTTACCATAGAATATACTAAAGAATTATACTAAATAGTTAACAATTATGTCAAAAAAATAATACTTAATACAGTATATATGACCTAGCTCTTTTTACGTATATAGGCTAGCACATTACTTCATACTCTTAACAATGAAACAAAGGTCCATACTTAAAAAACTAATTAAATAATGTTTATATATAAATATATGTATATTTATATTATCATAAAAATATAAAAAGGTATTTATCTTTGTGTGAGTAAAAAATACTAAAACCAAGTTGTAAGGTATTAATAGCTTATTATATTTAACTATGTAACATTTAGTGATTTACAACTATTTATATAATAAACGTCTAAAAGTGCATTCCAGAACTAAGATAATTTAAATTAGATATAGTACATAATTAGAACCGATAAATATACTACGAGACTGAGCAACTTTACGTCATATAGTAGAAATTATAACTAACTAAGCTATTAAACAAAGTTTATCCATAACTATATATAGTAATACTAACAGTAAATAATCCCTACTATATATTATAGTAAGTGAGCATACTCAGTGAATATAGAAAACTAAACCGTTAATCACTATTATTATTTATATATATACACTTATTTCAAATGCTATATATAACCTACCTTTATATATATAACTTACTTCTTAACTAATTGAATGTGACTATTATAATTTTACTCACATTAACATCATATATTGATTTACGTTAGTACATCTATTCGTAAGTTAAATCAATTCTAAGATTCATAACTAATAAGCATAATACATATATATAATATAATCGTAAGTATTATATTCATTTAGTAATGGTAGAAGGATTCAGAGTTTTTTACTGGCACCAAGTGCTGGAGCCGGTGCGGTGGCGAATTAGTAAAATGCCGAGTTAATAAACAACAATGTTGGTGTCTTTATATAGGTTATTGGGTCTATAGATTTCGAAAATAATGGTTTCAGAACCATCAAGACAAAAATAAAAATATTGTTATGTAAGGATATATTATAATATAAATTAAATACTTAAACCTTTAAAAACTAAAGTAAATATAAAAATTTTTAATATCTTTTTGTGTGTTAATTGCAATTACTATTAATAATTAACGATTTACATACCTGGCATAACGCATGTAAGGAGATTCTCTCACGCTTCAGCCTCTTAGCAATCAACCACTTACAACACATCTGTCTTCACGCCTCAGCTTCCCGTGATCTTTTCATCTATTAATCTACTTCGGAGTCACATATCCGACTACTATACTGAACTCCACTAACTCTTGCCAGGGCCCCTACTATAGATTCAAGTCATAATATAAAATACGGAGTATTTCTTATTTTTTCATTGGATAAAAAACTTATACCCATCCGACCACCCCCATACAAAAGGTTGCGACCTTATACACTGATCAAACCGGAATTATATCTAATTTGCTAACGTAACAAAGTTTACCTCACATTTTCACCATAGACAGGTTAGCTATCAACCCACTATTCATCTGATTACCTGAGGTTTGTAACTAATACTTACTCGCACATATCCGACAAACCTGAGCAGGAATAATCTGGAACCACCATAGATACAAAACTGTATCTCTCTGTATACACGCGGCAACAAAAGTTCCAGCAACTTAACAACAAGCAAAATCTTAAGGGTCTCATACTAATCTGCATACAAAGACGTAACCTTACCCAGCTTTGTCAAGCATTAATCTCTAACATTAAATATGTTAATTATACATATTAACATGGCAAATATTTACACAATATGTTATCACAACATTGGTTAATTCTCATACTGATCAACCAATATACTCTAGCGTAATAAAGTTTCCACATCAATAAACGCAAACATAGCGTAACATAAAACTAAGAAAATAAGTACAAAAGACAAACCTAAAACACAACTTACAGCACGATAAACCTGTTAACTTTAACAAAGTTCCAAAAAAACAAAAAAAAAAAACGCCCCGCCTCAAAAAAAACACTTAACACCAGTAAAGTAACTCACTTTACATACAAAACGTAACCTATTCTACTTTTTCAAGCATAATTCTCTAACATATTTACGTTAATCTTACATTGAACACAGTAACAATTTACAAAAAGTCGTATCATAACCTTGTCCGATT
This sequence comes from Trachelipus rathkii, assembly GCA_015478945.1. NCBI lineage: Eukaryota > Metazoa > Arthropoda > Malacostraca > Isopoda > Trachelipodidae > Trachelipus > Trachelipus rathkii. The sequence goes on from JABUQX010056811.1 coordinate 7,672, forward strand.
TTTCAGAATACAGACCCAACGAAATAATATCAAACGTAAAGGTTTTTTCACATTATCTATAGGTACAATATTCTAACAAACAATTTATATAACCTTACCTAATCATAAATCCCCAACAAATAATTGCAAACATAACAAAGTTTTATCCAAACGACTAACATCACAAATAACAAAGTTTTATCCAACAATAACATAAAAATATAGTTCCTTGAAATAAAATATCATAATAAGAGTGTAATAGTTTACCGAACTTTACAAGCAGTAAATCGCGGTGGGCAGTAAATCAACCACCCGTCCCCTCCTCACAAGTCCACGACCTTTTCGTCCACGACCTTTTATCTATCGATCTCAATGAATTCAGGTCACATATGCGGAGTACGCTACCTTTCGGATAAACTAGTACAGAAACTAAGTTCTTTATATACCTAACCAATGAATATATGCTAACGTAACAGTGTTTTTCCAACATTACACATAAAGCTAATCATTAGCATTAACTAGAACTGAAAGAATACTAATGTACATAGACAAAACCCTATACACAGCACCATACTCTTTACCCAACGAATAAACTAGCTAACATTAACAAAGTTCCATAGTTAACATCAATTTAACAACAGTAAAGTAAGTACCTAGCACAGCGTACACAACGTAACATATTCACAACTTTTTTAAGCATATCATCTAACATATCATGTTAATTTTACATTAACACTATCGAGTTACGTAGCATTTCGAGTATTCATTTCGAATAAAACATAGCACAAACAGATGCAGTTCTTTATATACTAACCGTCGAAATATGTTGACACTTCAATTTTCCAACTTTAATTAAAAGCTAAACTATTTTCTTGAGTAGAGTCTAAAAAAAACAAAAAAATAATGTACTCAACGAGTGCTGACAAACCTAACAACAAACGTTTAGCTTTAATAAACTGTTAACTACATTAAACAAAGTTCACTCAGACTTAGCACCTAGTAAAGTAACATATCAGAACAACGTAGAGTGTATTGTATGAACTGTAACGTATTCATTCTTTTTCCAAGCATGATCTCTAACTTATTAACGTATCTTACATTGACAGCCCTGTCAGAGTAACATTATCAAAAATGTATCATATACTCCTCTGTCTCGAAGGAAATATGTACGTTATCATAACATATTCCATGTCAGGACCCATAATTTTGGAACGGTAACAAAGTTTTACATTATCAATAGGTATATTTAACAAAAATTTATCGATAACCTTACCCTAAATATCTAATCCCCCCACAAATAATAGGGCAATATAATTACAAGTTTTCATCCCCACAGCATAACAGAAATAACAAAGGCCTTTTATCCCAAACATAACATACAAAATTAGTTCTTTGATAAACTATCAAAGCTAAAGAATTTGGATATATAGTCATATACGCCGGGAATTAAAGGGCAGTAAAAATCCAAGGTAAATCAGGAAATCGATATACCGGGGTCCTACACCCTTCAATACCAAACTACGTACATCATCTTCCTAAACCTTAACCGTCCCACACCTTTTAGACAAATCTTTATCCGATTCATTACAAGTACAACATGGAACTTCCTTGGTTATCCTTTTTCAAAAACAGAGTTATAAATAAAGTCTATTTTCTCCACCCCCCTAACCCCAATGAAATATATATTATTCTGACTCCCTCCCCACATGAATAAATTATCTAGACTAACTACCAGTTCAAAAAATATTAATGTTGACAATCGAACCAAAAACACATAACGCACTTATCAAATAGCTTCTACGATAATTAATAGACTCACATAACATAATATAACAATCAACACTATTTAACAATAATCTTACAAACAAGCTAAGAACACCGTTATAGGTCCACATGAGCGAGAGAGCCATAAACAAAAATAAAAACGTAAATCACTCTTCCATTTTATGCAAATAATATCATATGTACATACAAATATCAAATGATATTAATCTTAATCAATGTAATAACGTGTGCATATATATGGAATTTTACTCGTACCGGATTTTTCAACCCGAGATAGTTCTAAAGGACGTAAAGTTCAAATTCTAACGGATATAAACAATAGCACCCAAAAATGAGAGCTTCTCTTAATATACCTCGTAACCCAGCGAGACACCTATATTGCCCCTAATATACATACGTTTCACCCTACTATAAAGCCTCACAACCCACCAGCCATCAAATGAACTAAGAAAATGTTTAAGTGTAAAACGACCAAACCTAGACACACGAGGCCTAAGGGTGTACGCGGCATTACCCCTCCGAAGGAGGGGGTAAGGTCAGGGCCCTTCGTGTCTGAGGCCAAAATCGCTTCACCTTCGGGGTGATCACCTCCTCTCAGGATTCACACCCTTTCAAGGGGCGCATCCCAAGGAATTTAATTCGGGAGGTAAATGTGGTTGAAGACGACATGATCTTTGCATTAATGAAAGAAATTATGGGAGCATTTCGAGGAGAGAAACTCAACGTTTCTAATCACTTGTGTGAAATTAACACACCCTCCCTAACCCACCCGTCCCACACAGCTTGATTGATTCTTAAATCAGAATAACTAATGATAATTGACAGTGTCATATTGATTATACGAGTTATCAATTTTGCGTGGACTGACGACATAGTTACAGATAATTAAAAGATACTCTAGTCTAGTAAATTTATTTGCTTATGCGAGTGTGTTCAATGAATATATATTTTCGCCGAGATTTGTAATACAGTTGTTTATACACATTTAGTATCTAAAGCTATTAACTGGAGCATTTATCTAGAACGTGAGAGGAAACTGATAGTGATAGTCACTATCTGGAAGAAGAAACTCAACACGTCTGATCAAACGCACTTTATTGTTCTTAATCAATGTATTACTAGACTTACTATAATTAACAAACGTTCCATACTTTAACATAGTACATTATAAAGAAATAGAAGGTTCTTTCTTTTTGATTAATAAACTAACGAATGAATATATGATGAGGACACATTTTGTAAAAAGATTAATAATCAGTGTTATATCCCTTATTAATTTATACCAGCTCATGACTATAGCCCATTACCGGAATAAGAAGCTAAGAAAATGAGTAATGTGGTCACAATATAGAGCAGAGAGAGACGCTATACACTATCGTTTAACCTGACCCATCGTTTGAGCACCATAATATCTACTCATTTCTATGAATTTAGTAAACAAAGATTCCATACTGTAAAACAGTAAAGGTACGCGAAAAATTTTACGACAGCAGACTGTGATCTAGAACGGTAACCTGGAATTTTATTTCACACCGCGAAGGTTGAACTTTTTTAGTATTCAATGCTATATGTCTAACCTATACATATAATGTTAATTTTACATTTATAATGCTACCGTGATTTGGCATAATAGTTAGCATTTTTTAGAGACGTTTATATTGCTGCTAATATTATTCTATGTGAGATCAAGACATATAGGCCTAGCACATTATATATGTTCAGAGTTTTCGTTTTCCTAATATACTTAAATAACCGAAACTTTATTTTTAAATGTTATGTTAAACTCAGCGAAAACTCACTACCACGAACATGAATTAACCAATGTTTTTCACTTTCACTGGTAAATAAGCTTAAAACAGTTATGACATTCATATATGGAATCTCAAAAAAAATATAGCTGTACTAGAGGCGACACAGAACGCTGAGAGCAGCAGCTGGCAGGATGGATGGTTTTGATTTAACTGATTTACCCTGGATTTACTGCAATCTTATATATCTCAAATCGAATACTGATATTAACACTATTAATCAAGTTCCACCATCTTTTTACGCACGAGTTGATAATTTGTCATACATATTGGCACGTTTCATTTCATAATGTAACGAAAATATGGACTCCCAGAGCAGATAATAATATACTTAGAACACTTATATATGCGTTAATTTTTAATTGATATAATCTTATTTGGTATTATGAACACACTTGTAGGATCATATGTTTTGATCATATGTACTTCTATATAGCTAGTCCAGATGGATCATAAACATTAACCGACCGACGGTTCTGATACGAAAGAATAATTTTGCATAGAGACACACTCGGTAAAAAAACAAAATACATAAGTAAAAAGTCATTGGGGTATCGTTTTAGCTATTATTATTTTTTTTTTTATTTTCGATCAAATCATATTTAATTGACATGTGAATTAGAAAGTGGGTATTATTGTCTACACAAAAATTTTATTTTCTATATATAACCTTCCAGCATGAATTAATCATAATCACCGTAAACAATTCAAAATACCATATTTGCGAGGACGAGTAACAAAAGTTTCTCATATCCAGAAACATAATCGTATCAAAAAGAAAGTGATGAGCAGATATTATCCTATACATATACATGAGTAAACGAATAATGTTTCTTTTAGAATGAGTAACACTTACCTGTTGTTAAATAGCATTGACGAGTTATTTGTATTGTTAGTCAATTAGTTAAGTCCAGTAATTTAAAGCAGGTAAATCAGAAATAGTATATTATTCAGGGCGACTCAACGGTCGCGTTCCCGTTCCCCTCTTGGGTCCCCATCTTCATCCCACTCTAGTTCACGCGTTCTCCTAAACTCGTTAACATCGTTAGCCCGTCCATTAAACACATTACTGTACAACAAACTGCACCTTGTGTGTTAACCGTAAATTCGATCGTAACATAATGAATTTTCAGATGGTAAGACACAATATCGAAGTATACCATTTCGGATAAACATATGTTACAAAAAAGTAAAAGTTCTATATATTACTTATATCTTTGGCGTGGGATTTATGATTTATCCCTACCTGGACTACATACAGCCCTCGAACAACATTGATTTTGTCACAATGTTACATAAAGAGACATCTATACACTATTAAGCACTTTCATACCAGAACTAAGAATACCCATAGATGTACAATGACAAAACCTATCAGACGGGTCAGCTTTTAGCGCGAGCAGATATGAGGGGAGACTAGGGCGTAAGCAGTTGAAGAACAGGAGTGTCGCTTATACTTTGAATCAATGATAACAGTTTGGATTGAAAAAGATATAGTTCTTCTGACATATAATTCCTAACCAGTATGAGGAAGTCAATATTTTGACTCATACCGCGTTAACATTTACGTTTTCCACATTAAATAATAGCTAAACATAATATAAAGGATTCTTTCCTAGAACTATTACGAATATATATGTACCCAATGACATAAGCACCTTATTTTCTACATCTGTCACTTGGTTTACCACTTGAGGAGTAGGGAGGACTACTACAACTACTTATACAAAGTTCCATACGTTAACAATCAGGGTTTATACAGGGTACCTCTTAGCAGTTGGGACAGTGAAGAATATCCATAAGCGCATGGCTCATACCTAACCCTTTTCAAAACACTTTTTCAAGCATAATCTCTAACATATCAATGTTAAATTTTCATGACGTCACATTTTGCATAACTATTTGATTTTTTTGGTTTTCTTACACGCTAGCATTTACTTATTCGATGTACTCATTTCGAAATAAACGGAGTATGTCACCATAGGAATTTGACAGTTACCCTTTATTTTATCGGGATCTTAACATCATGTTGGGCAGGCGAACAGTGAGGTAATTTATGCTAACCCATTAGGAACAACGTAGTGCCATTTCATACACGTTAATAATAACCGCTTTATTTGATCACTAGGTTTATCAATAAGTTGAACTATTCGGAAAAATTATAATGTTTATTTCTAAACCGTAGCGGAAAAACTAACACCAACTGTTGCTCGGCCTTTGCGCTTATTACCATAATTGGGTTATAACCCTGCTCTTCATTAACATTTAACAACGAGGTTCCCAAACCCACTTAACACCAGTAAAGTGACAATACAAACCGTAACGTACCTTCTGGCGGGTTAAAAGATGTGTGTTATAGGCGTTTTTCCTTATTAGCATATTGGCTCGCAAATTTATTAGACTTTAATTTCTTCCATCTTCGACATAAAAATTTATCCAAAATGTATCCTGAAATGTGTACTGATGATCAGACAGACCGATGACACGAATATAATGCATAACGTAACATAAGTTTTTTTCATTATCCCATTATGAGTAATATTGTATTCATAATTAAATATCAAATAATTGTATAACAGTGACTACTCTACTTAATTGGGTAGGAACTAAAACCGGTTATGATTTCAAATATATATATACGCCAATATATCGCCCTGGTAGCTATATTAAAGAACAACAAACTAATATTTTTTTGGCAGAAACGATTCGGCCAATCTTTATTGAGAAACATTTCTCCGCATTGCTACCGGTAAATAATAGTGGTTTAATGAAAATTAACATTGATATTTAGAATATGTTTGGAAAAATGTGAATAGGTACGTTTTTTTGTACGCCTGTGCTAGAGAGTTTTATATCTCACACATTATAAATACACTGTATAAAATTAACGGCAAAGTTTATTTCAACGCAGATAACATTAGAACATAAAAACTTAGTTTTCTTTTGGAATAAATCTTAATAATAAAATTTTTGGACATAAAATATATAGTTTTGAATTTAAAAGCAAGTAGAATTATTTTAATGGGTTGTTATGCTGTTATAATGGAAGTACTCATTACTGCCCTTCCTCACTCACCTGGTCAATTGTACCATTAACTTCCTTAGTTCTGGGAAATGCCTATGATAGCTTTAATAATGTGAAACACCTACCCCAACCTACTCCGTCCACGTTGTCGTTATGACCTTTTTGATCTATCGATCTAATGATTAAGGTCACATATCGAGTAACCATTATTGATAAAACAGAAAATTTGGTAGATAATTGACATCTAATCATCACACTGACAAGAATATATTGCTAACGTAGGAAGGTTTGTTTTCAACGATAAATAGCTAACATAATAAAAGCAATTAAGCTTATTATTCCAGAACTTAAGTAATTGTTATAATGTACAGCATTGACATAGGAAACCTTAACGCAATACTCCCGAGCGTGGGTACTCTTTAACTCGGACACAGAATTTGAATAACTACTACTAAGGCCAATTAACCAAAAGTTCCTATAAACTTTTCGATTAGGTGTAACAACAGATGAAATGTCACCAAAAAGGTCGTGACGGTAGCACAGCGTGACAAAAGCGTAACCTATTCACACTTCTTTCAAACGTAGGTAGTAGTCGATATCAGTAGAACGTATAGGTGAGAGAGTGAGGTGTAGAGTTTATACAATTAACAGGCGCGAGTCGGTTTGATATTTGATAATATTCGCCTGGGTTTACCTGATTACTGCTGTCGCATATTAAAGAGAAGAATTATCGGCATTTTACGGAACTCATATTTACATAACACTTTACTGCAACATGATACTTAACAAATTGAGTTTCTTCATATAAAGTAAATACCTTTTATTTTACAATACGGGAGGCTCTAAGAACTTCGTAAGAGTTATTGCTAATATTATTATTACAATGTTTTACGACATATACTAATTTGAGGAAGCTATAAAACAACATCTATGTATGGCATCAAATGGGAGGAGCTAATCTTATATTAGAAAATAATGTGTTATTAAATTTACGGGCAAGATCCTAACACAGGACAGATTATTTAGGGTTAAGGGTTAGATATAAATTTTTAACAAACTAAGGGATGTAAGCCGGGCATTACTCTCTAAATTTGTACTCTCCGAAGGAGCGGGTAAGAGGTACTTCAAGCCCTCGTAAAAACACCGCCTGTTTTGTTACGGTTTATCATAATGGCCTTCAACAACCTCGCGTTTACACCCCTTCGGGGTGATCCGTCCTCTCTGGGCCTGGTAATGGCGATTCATACATTCCCGGAACAACCGCTTTCAAGGGGCGCCAATCCCAGTTTAAAGGATTGGTATTGGTATTTTCAATTCGGCAATTTTTGATTATATTAAGGTATGGTAATGATCGTTGTGATCTTTAAGTATTATCTGCATGATTTTTAATGAAAACTAGTGTTATTCGTGATTAAAACGTAAAAGTTAAGAGGTTAAGTACGATTATGCTATAATGTTTACTTGGAATAAGGTTATGAATGCTTACCGGTTTTGTATTGTAAATAGACTGTTGTGAAATAAACGGTCTTACTACTGTATATTGTTCCAATTGGGATAAATGATCGAAGTTTTGTACAGAATATATACTGTGTTAACAAGTGTATGCGATGGATCACTGTGGTTATATAGGTTATCAACGTGATGTATCCTCGTGATGTAAAAGGTAAACGGTTGGTAGTTTATTATTGTTGGTGATTGTCTTTTGTTACAATTGTGTTTAGGTTATTTTTTGCCCGACGCATTAGTTCTAGCTAATTGTGTATACTGACTACTGCGTGTATATTTATCGACTTTATTTTAGTGTAAATAGTGGAAATGACTAATTAGTTAACGTATTAGAGTATTTTTTGTTCAGTTATACGATCTCAGACAAGTGACATATTGAATAAAGATACGTGTCAAATTCATAGTACAAAAGTTGAGGTTTGGATATAAAATTTTTTGTTGAATGAAGGATGTTAAATATAATTATGATTTAGATTGAGACCACACTTTGGTTAAGCTTGGATTTTGTCTTAGAAGATGGATTAACTGTTAGAGAGTATCGCTTGACATCTTTACAAACTGTGGTTGTGACTTATAGATTACGGAATGCCAGTCACTACAATGTGGGGGTAACATATCCGCGAGGTAATTGTATGAACTGTTTTGCGTCATCTATTGTTATCCTTTGATTTAAAACCGTAGTGCGGTAATTTCAGGATGTTTATTGCGCTTTGGTGGATTATTTCATCACGCGGAGGTATTTTGCATATAGGTAGGTTTTGCATTGTTACAGATTAAAATAATTACTTCCTTTTTTAACACATTACTGCTAATGTTATGCTTTTCATGATGCTGAAAACTTTGTTGCGTAAGCATATATTCGTTTGCAGTAAAAATACAGAACTTATTCTTTAATGTTATTTTATACCAAGAATGATACTGTCGAAATTCACTTGAATCAATAGTTCAATAGATTATAGGCAATGGGTGGTGCCATGTTATTTGATTGCAGACTGCAGGGCAAATAATTATTAAATGGAGGGTGGGGGTTAGAGGTGGTTTTTTGATTTTTACTGATCGGTCGTTGTGCATATTTAAATGAATTTTGTAATAGCTTTTGATGATTAAAATCAGTAATGAAATGTAAATGCAAAAGGAGCGTGGAGTCTTAATGTGAAAATTGTTTGATCTGAGATAGTTTTAATTCAATTTTAACGACCCAGCTTATTTTTATGTTACGTGATGTAATAGGATATGTCAGGAATAAAATATTTGTTTATTTTTATGTTATATGGTTGGGTATGATTTATTACGATTTGAATATCTTTGTTATTGTCCTAATAGAGCACAATTATTCGTTGGGTAATATATGAGATATTACAACAAGAGATATACAAATAAGTTTTCTTAGAAATTACAGAAGTTAATTCAACAAGATTTGTTGTACGATTAAGCATTATAAAATTCGTTTAGTCAGTATGATGATAATATAAAGGGTTAAAGTGCTTAAATTTTTTGTTAAAATCATTAACGATGTTGAATGTAAAATACCCATTGATTTGCTAGAGATAATTGAATAGGCTTCAAAGAGTGTGAATAGGTTACGCTTTTGTACGATTGTTAGGTACTTTTACTGTTGTTTTAAGGCTGATTGTTAATGTTAGTAGTTTTTTCGTACGTATGCGTGTTAGGGCTCTTATTACTTATTATGTACATTATACTCTTAGTTTAGGTTATGATTTTTAGCTTTATTAATGTCAAACTTTGTTACGTTAGGCATATATTCGATGGTTATATATAAAGAACTTAATATTTTTGGTGTTTATGTTTTATCCGAAATGATACTCGAAATATGACCTGAAATCAATATATCACTAGAATCAACAGATCAGAGTGGATGGATGGGGAGGCGGTTTGATGGTTTGATTGATCTGTTTTCCTGATTTACTGGCTTTAAAATCAGTAAACTATTCAATGGTTTACTATAGATATTTTTATTCAAAGACTTATTATTATTTAATGTTAGGTGTGGGGTTTGGATATAACACTATGTTACAGTTATTACGTTGGTCTGCTATGTAATTAAAACAAGGTTATGATAATTTTTGTTAAATAATTACTGCTTGCTGTCGTCCATTAAAATAAGCCGCCGCGCCGCTTAATATGGGTTGGGAGATATGCTTGGGAAAGTATGACTAAGTTACGTTTTGTATGTAAGTAAGTTAGTTACTTTACTTGAGTGTTAAGTGTGGAACTTTTGGTTAATGTTATAACAGTTTTAACTTAGCGCGTTTAAGAGTTGTGTTAGTCGGTTTTGTCGTTGTTACATTATTTTTCTTAGTCATTGATGATGCTGATGTTGAGGTGTTGGCTTTATTAATGTTGAAACGTTATTACGTTAGAGTATATTTTCGCGCATGGAGGGTTAAGTATAATAAATGAACTATTTTTTTTTTTGTTTGTTTTCTTTTTGTGAGCCTAAGGTGCTATGTTGTATTTTCGAGATGATAGCTTGGTCCTGTGAGTTCCATTTTTTGTTGGTTCTGTCTTTGGATGCCTCTTAGTTGTGTTTTGTGTGGTGGCATGGTCTTTGGTTAGGCTTCATGCGGGCGTTGCATACTGGAGTGTATTTGTGTCCCCCGTTTGGTTTAGTTCGGGTGGGGTTGGCGTAGGAGTGGCTTTGGGGTAGTGGGTAGTGAGGTGTTTATGGTACTTGGCGGTGTGGTGCTTGTTGGTGTGGGTAGGTGTGTTGTTGGATTCTTGTGGAGTTGGTGGGGATGGGTTTGGTGAGTTGGCTTGATGCGGGGTGTGAGAGGGGGGAGGTAGCGTTGTGCTTTCGTGGGGTTGTGGGTGGGGGGTCGTTGGGATTGAGGCGTTGTTGTTGGGGTGTTTCGGTTCGCTGATGTGCATGGTAGTGGGAGCGGTTCCGTGTTGGGCGCGTAGTGTGTCCGTGGGGTAGTGGTTTCGGGGGTGGTTAAGGTATCAGTTGGTGTGCCCTTTGCTGGGTGGGGTTTTTGATGGTTGGGAGGGTGGTTGTGTTGCACAGGTCGGCTGGGGTTTGGTGGATTGGTGTGGAGCTGGCTGAGGGCTTTCTAGTGTGTAGATTGTTCTGGAGGGATGGGTGGGATTGTGGTATCTGTTTGCGTTTTGGTTTATTGGTGTGCGATGTGGGTGTGGCTGTGAGGGTTAATTATGTGTGTTCTGGCTACGGGAGTTGATCATTGTTTGTGTGGAGTACGTTGATTGGATATGGTCGGTGACGTTTTTAGTGTATTGTGAACGCGGTGATTATTTTGAAAATAAAGAGGCTCGTTTGTTGGTTCCGGTGAAGATGATTAAAGTGGGTTGGGTGTGGTAGTGTTATTTCGGGGTGCTTTTGTGGGTTGTGGGTCGTTTGCTTTGCTTCCTCTTGTTGTTGTGTTGGGTCGTTGTATATCATGCGGTGGTTTGTGGTGGTTGTACGCTGTGCTAGGAGTACTTTTGTTTATTGACTTTACTGTTTGTTTATATGTGAACTTTGGTTTATTGTTGAGTTAGTTTATTGACGTACTCGGTGCGTAAGTGTGGCGTTAGGTTTGTCATTGTACATTATATCTTAGTTCTGGAATCGTCTGGTTTTTCGATGCTATGATGCTTTTATGAATGTGAAAACAATGTTATGTTAGCATATATTCCAATGTTATTTAGTATATAAAGAAACTTTATTTTTGTATCTCAGATCTAGAAAAGTTGCCATAATGCTCCGAACATATGTTGACCCTGAGTCCCATTAGATCGATAGATCAATAAGGTCGTTGGACGGGGTGGGTGGGGCGTGGAGTAGAGGGACGGGCGGTTTGATTTTACTTGGTTTTTTATTTCCCCATCAATATCTGATTTACTGCTTTAAAAGTCGGCAAACTATTACACTGTTACGTTATGATACATTGTTATTCAACGAACTTATTTTTATGTTATGGTTTTATAAAATAAAATTTTGCTGTTTTTTATGTTATGTTTGGTAAAACTTTGTTTATGTTTGCAATTATTTTGTTGGGGATTATGATATTAGTTCAAGTTATGATATTTTTTGTTAAATATTACAATTGATAATGTAAAAAAAACTTTGTTTACGTGGATCGGTATCATATATTTCGTGGTATCACCTGCTGTTATGATAATCGGACAAGGTTTGAATACTTTTTTGATAAATGTTACTTGTTGTCAATGAAGATTAAACCCGTAAAAGTATAGGTTAGTGAATATGTCTTGGAAAAGTAATGAATATGGTTACGCTTTTCTGTATGTAAATGTTAGTTACTTTTATTGGTATTAAGTGTGGAACTTTGGTTAAATGTTAACAGTTTATTATATTTATTCG
>JABUQX010056812.1:0-7500 GCA_015478945.1 Trachelipus rathkii
TGTAATATTTATGTTGACTGCCTTAACAATATTAAATTCAATCTCATGTGAAGGTGTTGATCAATTCAAGAGGAGTTAAAAGAAAAGAAATCTTATACGTTAAGTGTAAGGGTTCAAAACAATAAAGATTGTTTTGGATTCGTAGAGTAATGTATTGGTATCTTTGTAAATATTTAAAAAGCTATTCTTTCTTTAGGGAATTGTATAAAAGTGATCTCGGTCTTAAATTATTTTATGACATTATTTTATTAAGTAAATTAAGTTAATTATAAACTCTAACTAAAATAGTTATATATGCCAATCAATATTATAACATTGAATCAACAACAACTGCTCAAAAAGGCGACTGTGTTTGTATAGTATAATATCCTATTCACTTTTTGACATCTTTTTACCAAAAAATATAACACTTTACTTTATTTCTCATAGGGTAATTAGGTTAAACTATAATCTTAGATATTTAGCTAATATTCAGTTCCTAACATTTATGGAAACCGTATAAACAATATAAACCTAAAATATTGAAATAAAATAATATCTCAGGGAAATTTATAAAGCATATCTTTAGAAGTCCTTGGATCTTTAACTTGAAATGTTTTAAGACTACGGAATTTTTTAACTAAAAGATATAAACTACCTTGATATTCCAAATTCAAACTTTTAAAAACTAAAAGAGAATAACATTTAACCTGAAAGATTGAGACTAAGAGAGGCGTGATGCTGGAAATTGGTTGTCATTACGCATGACAAACCACCGTAATATAAAGAATTGGAAATCCTACTCGCGTTTACAAAGCGGAACTGTAGGTTAACTAATCAGAGGGAATTAGCTTTATTTGAGTGTTTTGTAGGAGAAATGACATTGCTGTATGTGTCGTTGAAAGTATGTGTCATGCGAATCTGAGGGGGACTGATGCGACTGAGGATGATTGGCGGAGAACTGGTGCATTTAAAAGTGGCAGTGGATGCGTAGTTAAATTTTTCACATTGAAACAAATGATTTGAGGAAATGAGAGAGGAATCAACTGTGTTTAGGCTTCATGGACTCGCCAAAAACTCTGGTGGCAGGTGTTAGATGAGTATATAGTGGCTGGTTAGGCCCTTCTGGAATGAATCAAAAGGTAATATATGGACGATAGTGAAAAGTTGTTGGATGTAAAATAAATGGTATGAGGAGGGGTATTGTTATGTCTCCTTAGTACTATTTAATTGAATATGGATTGGCGGTGATGATAAGAAAATAGGGGTAGGTGTTGTCGGGGCAAGGTGTTAGAGAACTGATGCGCAGAATGGAAGAGACGCGCGAGAGTGCCATTGCCTTATTGCTTACACAGATGATTTGGTTTTGTGTTGGCGAATCTGAAGGAGGGTTTAAGAAGATTGGTAGATGGGTTTGAAAGGTAATGTAGATGTAGAGTAAGGCTATGTAGTAGTGGCGGAAAATTCCGCAGGGGGTGAAATTCATGTGGATGGTGTGCATATTGGAACAAGTATCGTGAAGTTTAAATATTTAGGCCATATTGTGAGATGAAAAGGGAACGGATGTTGCCAGCTTAGTAGGAAAGGTTGTGAAGTGGTAAAGGTTAGTTGGTTTTGCAACAAATCCTGTGGTAAATAAAAAGGAACTACCAGTCTTTTGAGGTGAATGGCTAGAGTGTTTGCGAATAAGGGTGTTGTGTTGCCGGTTGTTAATGTATTAGTAGTGAAACTATGCGTGTTTAATAAGAGGCGCGCTTAGGATCTAGGTACCAATCTGTTCAAAATGGACAATATTAGGTGTGTTAGATCGACAATGTAGAGAGAATTGACAAAATGAGGAATGAACGAGTTAGGGAGTTATGTAGTGTGAAGAAGGGCGTATAAATGAAAGCTTAAACGAAAGTGTATATTTAAGATGGTTTGGTCATATGGAAAGGGATTGATGATAATCTGGATATTGTATTATATATTGTATTGTATTTGTATATTAATGGAGTGTTGAAAGAATTACAAGTTGAATTGGATCAGTAAAGATTGTCTGAAGAAAAGGAATCGAGAGTTTTGCGAAAAAAAGGCAAGAAGAAAGATGCATGATAGGAGTGAAGGGTGACGTCTTGTGAGAGTGCTATCAGTGGTGGGCATCAGGCATCCAAGGGGATGAACTCCGTACAAATTGCACGAAGATACCACATAGTTAAGGGTCCGTCGCGGTGTTTACGTCTTGGAAGGTCATAGGATTGGAATTTTGTTGACCAGCACATGAACTACGACCTGGCAGAGGTTATGTGGACGAGGGTATTGTAGGTGGAAGGCGGCTTTCTTTTCGACGCGGTAAGTCATTGCTCTACTACTGTTCTGTTTTTCCGGTGTATGGCTTTGCACCGCTCACCCCCCTTAACTCTGCAATCTGGGAGATAGGACGAATAATAATAAATCTAATAATTAATAATAATAAATAATACATAATAATAATAATAATGAAAATAATAATATAATAATAATAATAATAATAAATAATATTATAATAATAATGTAATAATAATATAATAATAATAATAATGTAATAATAAGTAATATATATATAGTTATATATATATATCATATATATATAATATATATATATTATATATATCATATATCATATATATATATATATATATATATATATATATTATATATATATATATATATAGTGATCAAGTACAGATATAGGTAGAATTGATTGGAATTTTGGAAGTTGTGTAATTTTATCAAAAGCGTTTATAGAAGGACGTATAGTTCCAAGGATGGAGCCTTGAGGATGCCGGTACATGAAGTATACCCTATACTATAAAGAGGGTAAGGTGAGAAAAGGGAACGTGTAGAATTATAGTGGGAATAAGTGTATGAGTGTTTTGTTAGGGAAGGTATATGCTTGGTTATTTTGGTCGAAGAGTGGCGGTCGAGGTGACTGAAGACTGCATTTGGGAAGAACAAGTCGTTTAAGGAGTGATAGAGGATGTGTAGGGATCAAATCTTTACATGAAACCAAATTGATTGAGAAAATGAGGAGAAGAGGAATAAATGTATTAGGTTTTATGGGATTGCAAACAGGCGTATGCAGTAAGAAGTTTAATAGGAAGCGTTATGCAGGGTGTTAGTTGATTATATGGTGTGGGGTGGTAGGTAGGCTGTTCTGATTTGGAATCCAAAAGTATGATATGGAACGATAAGTGAAGCGTAAGCCTGATTGTGGTGTAAGAATAAATGGTGTCAATTGTGTGATCTGGTTTAGGATGTAAATTAGCTTGATAAACAGGGTTTGCTGTTATGTACTCCTTGCGTTATTCGAATTCTGTATATTGGATGGGGTATTGAAAGAATTCGAGGTTGGGGATGGCAGGAAATGTGTGATAGAATGGTGGGAATGAGAGAGGGATGGGGAGGGTGCCGCTAGCCTATTATATGCGGGAATGGAATTTGGTTCTGTGTGGCGAGGCTGAAGAGAGTGAGTTTGAGACAATTGGTAGAGAGATTTGGCAGTGGTGTGTGTAAAAAGGAGGGGCTTGAAAGTAAACGTGGATAAGAGTCACAGCCAGGGGCTGGCGGAGCCGGCGGCAAATTTTTGTCTCCGGCGCTCGTCCGGGGCATTTTAAAATTACCCGGGCTCCGACTCGGCTCTGGCTCCAAACATTTTAAAATTACCCGGCTGCAGCTCCGCCTCCAACATTTTAAAATTACCCGGTCCGGCCATTTTAAAAATTGTTTCAGCTCGCGCGAACTCCGACCCTGTTTATAATTGCCTTCTCATTTACAGTTCATGAAATCCATAATTGCTGATACAAGAATGTTAGTGGGTATGATGAAATTAAATGTTGTTAAGGACATCTTTATTAAGTAGCTTAGAATGAGTAAAGATTAGAAAAATTTTAAAGAAAATAAGAATTGTTTAAGAGAAATACAGAAAAAGGATCATGTGTCACTTTCTTCCTTAGGAATTGTTAATTATAATTCCGTCTTGAACGATGAAGTAAACTGCCTTTACAGTTACGTATATAATATGTATTTTTTTTCCTAAAAAGAATAAAATATTCAGATTTATAGACATCCTAAAGTTTTTAAAATTAATTCCTCGGAGTGTAAACTATGAGCGACTGAACATATATAAACAAGTTTTATTCAAACAATTTATATATATGTGGCGGAGAGGAAGTACGCTCGGGGATCAACAAGTGTACCCGACGGTGAGGTACCTCTTCTCCGCTCTTTCTTGTAGATAATGTTCGAAGAGATTTTAAGAAGGATTAGAATGTCGATTTATAGATGATTAAGTCAATGTTAGGTTTGTGATGTATCCAAAGATAGGTGGTTTTGAATGTTCTAGCAACACAGCAACCACCGTCACACCATCAGAGAGGTGAATACGGAGAGCAGATTTAGATTTTCTCCGTAACGAGGAAGTAGGTCTTCAGGACTCCGTGATAGGCTGCGTAGACTTATGAATGACTATTTCGAGGAGGATTGTGGACGCGTGATAACATATACAAATGTTTGATTACTAAGCTAAGATTGTAGAATGTAGAATGTATTTAGCTTCTTTTCCCGGAACGCTTTCTCGAAGGTATACCCGATAGAGGTCTCGAAAGATTAAGATTTAATAATATCAATAAAAGAATCCAAATATGAAGGATAATGAGCACTCCATTTAAAAAAGTTGTTATCTTTACTAAAATCGCTCTCAAGAATATATGGTGGGAGGGTCTGACAAAAGTTAATAGTACACAGTCCTACCCCAACATTATATAAATAAATAGATTGGTATGCTGAAATAGATCAGTAATACACCTTGAGGCAGGGCAAGGTTAAAGGGTTTCCAATGTGTAAAATATATACAAAGAGGCACAAAGACAGGCATCTAAGGACCAGATACCGGGAGAGCAGTGGAAGAGATCCGAACGCTGGTCCAAAATATCTCCGCTTCATGGCAGTAAAAATCAATGGGAAAACAATCCAGACTCAAAAATTGTGGAATTAAAGATGATGACTTAAACTAATTTGACTGCCGGGAGGAATATTTACCAAGTGACGTGAGTATGAATTAATCAGGAGAATACAAACGTATGCTGAAGTACTATAAGGAGGTGAAAAAAATCAGGCCGAAACCCCAACGTTAGAATTTGGCAGGGGAGAAGGACCAGACGAACCACAAACCTCGGCGGAAAACAAACTTCAAGAGAAAGAGGTGTGAGGATGAATTGCCACTTGCAAGGAATAGCACGAGAAAAAAAGATTCGACTAAGAGAATCTTCACTCAAGAGATAATTTCAGCTACAAGGACGGATTCAAGGATTGAATCCCTGGAGGGCAGAAATGTCAAGGATTCAGGAATGAATCCCCAAAACAGAACCCTGTTAAACATACAGTAAATTAGACGGTTATTTGGATTTTACTATTTATATCTGACAACTAAGGTAACAACAATATAAAATCTATGTAAGGGATAAGAACCTACCCTGATATATCCTGGACGTAGGAGTTTCACAAGGATAGAGGAGAGACAATAAGGGATGTTCAATGCTAATCCAGCAAGCACAACAATGATAGATAAACGGTAACAAAGTTTACTATCTTAATATCAATACAACAATTCCTTCTTCATAAAATTATAAAAATCATAAGCTTAAATAATAAGGTGGTAAATGATATCACTAACCTTGAAACCAGCTAAATAGGCTTTACAATTTCGTCAAGGTGTGATATTTGAGCACTATTCCGGATATAACCTCTGTGCTTCTGGCTATGCTTTTATTAGTTTTTTTACTTTTTAAAATATACAATTATTATCATAGCAAGAGATACTAAAAGAAAAGAAATACTGGTGAAATTCTATCCAGAATTCAGGTATACAACTTTTACTCTACCACTAACTCAGTATCAACAAACATACTAAAAAACATACCCCATCATGTTTTATATATAAATTCTACCCAGACTTGTGAAGTTGGTATAAAAACAATTTACTCCAACACTTCAAATAGTTTACTCTCATGGCTAGCAGCAGCAAACGTTTTAAGAAACATGAAATACCCTCCCTTAATATGTCCTGCCACCCACTAAATCAGGATAAACCCCACCTCAATTTTGTCACGTCGTGAGTACGAAGAAAGACGGGAGTGAAGAGGCAAAGAGAGCATAGAAACAGCGCGCAGGAAAGGATACTCAGGACTCTCTAATTAAACTATAAATGAGTTACAAAATACATATTTATAAATATATATTTTAAGACTTTAGGCCCTTCTTCATGGACGACAGGACTTGCAGCAGCTTCCTTATTCTTCATCTAAACTCCTGTAAACAATGCGGAAAAAAGTCATTCTGCCGCTACTTGAATTCTTCATGTCATCCCAACTTAACTTTGATCCGATATCCCACGTAAAGCCTGTTACGGATGTGCAGGCGGAGTAGCCTAAGCATAGGGGGAATTCCAGAACAGACTCTAGAGTCACCAAAAGAAGTTGAATGGAGTAGGTAGAAACATACGGGAAGATGGTGTGGGTTTGATCAGAAGGTCAGGAAGTGGACAAAGATAAAGGATAATAAGACCAAAGGTTTTGAGGAAAACGGGAATAACTATATGAACGAGCTCAAGAACTCTTTGAACCAAGATAAGCTGCAATCTATTACCTCCCCAATTCTCGGTTGAGAAAGACGATGTAGATGGAACTGGTTGTTCCAGAGGTTGAGCAACACTCGATTATGCGTTACTCTCTCAGTGGGATAAGTACGAGTGTTTCTTGATGATCTTGGTCGTCTTTTATTAACTTTAATGATCTGAGACCAAACTGTAGGTAAAGTAGAAGGGACAGTTCTCACAGATATTGGTGTAATTTTAAAAATGAGCCCACATTCCTTTAATAGTGATTCCAAAAACAAACGATTTGGATGTAGGCCATCTAACAACAAAGGAGAATTTAATTTCAGGGTTTCCTTGTTGAGATACTGGCTATGAGGGGTGACAGTAGGTACTCCGCCTCTAGCTATGCTTCGATGATATCCATCTAGAATATCCGTTCCTCTGATGATCTTATCTGGCCACTGATATTTATCCTCCGCAATCGACTCGAACAGGGTTGGTAACTTCGATAATCGAATTGCTCCCGCCATCATTTCTGTGGAAGCATAGGAGGATTCCACCGCATAGTATAACTTGTTCATGACGAGCGCCCCAATCACGGGATGATTCGTTTTTTGATTGCAAGCATGTAGGTCCTGAATATGTGGAATATAGGTGAAGTTAACCTTAACGGTGCAGAAGAGGGAATAATTTTCTTCTTTTAGCCTACCTCAGTTATAATTTGGTAGTCGGGAATGATGCTTCCGGTACGCCGAACTAAGTCTACCGGCAATAAGATCCGTGGGTGGTACGAAGGCTCGAAGACGGGAGTGGCGAGTTGCAATTACTATCGTGGGATCCTGGTAATTGTCTCGGTCCGTTTCCAGGCCGAATGCGTAGTCAAGGCCCACAAAAAGATGGTTAGTTCC
>JABUQX010056812.1:15000-20000 GCA_015478945.1 Trachelipus rathkii
TTTATATTTTTTATTTTATTTTAAATAACTTTCACTTATCTTTAATGCTTTTTTTTTATTCTGTTTCTTAAAAATAATTTCGTTTATTATTTTTATATTTCTATTTCTCTTATTTATTATAGGTATCTTTATATATTTAATGACCAAATTCTGTTTTCTTCCCACTGAACACAATCTCTCTCTCTCTCTCTCTCTCTCTCTCTCTCTCTCTCTCTCTCTCTCTCTCTCTCTCTCTCTCTCTCTCTCTCTCTATCTATCTCTCTCTCTATCTCTCTCTCTCTCTCTCTCTCTCTCTATCTATCTCTCTCTCTCTCTCTCTCTCTCTCTCTCTCTCTCTCTCTCTCTCTCTCTCTCTCTCTCTCTCTCTTTAAAAGTCACCCGAAATGCACTTGTGAGCATCATATATAATTTCCCAAATATCTTTCCTTTATTTATAATAATATATAATTCTTTTAATTATTTAGTAATAGTTTATCTTATTTTACTAATCAATTTAATTTATTTATTATTTTCTATTATTTTAGTATTCTATTTATTTATTTCTATTTATTTATTTATTTTTTCTATTTACTTTAATTTTCATTTCGCTTTCATTTATTTGCTTATTCCTAAAGATTTCTTTGTTGATTTTCAGGATTGTAAAATGAATTCAGCTTTAAAAGTGGTGCGCGAGATTTCCGTGCGATGTGAGGTATTAAACTGGGCTGCGGAGGATGTAAATCTTTTTTTCTGCCTTCGAATCCGACTCCACAGCTTTAAAATTTCTTTAAAATTGCTCCAGTTTTGGCACCACTTCCCAAAACTTTCGTCTACGGCTCCGGCTCCGGCTCCGGCTCCGGCTCCGGCTCCGGCTCCGGCTCCGGCCCATCAGCCCAAAATTTTCGACTCATGCTCCTGCTTCAGTTAAAAAAATTTCGACTCCAGGTCCGGGTGCGGGTCCGAGTTTGGGTCTGGCTGCGGCTCCTGCTTCGGCTTCGGCTTCGGCTTGACCCCAAAAATAAAATTTTTTGGCTTCGGCTCCACCAGCACAATATTTCGACTCCGGCCCCACCCATAAAGTGCTTCGACTCAGATTCCACCACCAAAAAAATTTGGGCTCCAACTCTGACTCCACCCACAAAATACTTTGGCTCTGACTTCACCCCCCCCCTAAAAACTTAGACTCCGCCCCTGACACCACCCTACAAAAAATTTCAGCTCCTGCTCAGCTGCCCTGGTACTAAAATAAATATTCCTATTCGATTCATTTTTAATAAATAAATAAATAAAAAAAATAGTTATTTAAATAAATATTTATTTAAATAAATATTTATTTTATAAATATTTTAATAAAATATTTTATTAAAATATTTACAGGAAACAAACAATGAATTATTATATTCATTTATTTAGTTACTGCATATTTTATTATATTAATTACATATTTATTAAATTATTATATTCAAAATTAAAATGGATAATAAATAATATATATATATATATATATATATATATATATATATATATATATATATATATATATATATATATATATATATATATATATATATATATATATATATATTAACTTTTATATATTTACATATTCAGTATTTTATTTTTATTTTTTTCGTAAAAATATAAATGCCATTATTTAATGCAAGCTTCTTCTGAATCTCTTAAGATCTGATTCCGGTGAGTGGAAGCTGTGAAAAATACGCATCCTCTTAGACAAATGCTTGTGTGCCATGTATTTGTTTCCAAATTAGGTCAATCATAATCCCCTATTCTTGTACATGATTTAATATATGTTTTTTTTTTAGTTTATTTTTTGTATATTTATAATTAATATAAAAATATTAAAAAAAAATTCTTAAGTCAACATTCTTTTTATAATTTTCTACCTAACCTAATTTAATCAAACTTAACCTAATCTAACGTAACTTAAATAAAACTTAACCTAACCTAGTCTAATGTACCTAACCTAACCCAAAATATCATATCCTAACATAACCTAACCTTACCTAACCTGGAAAAATAAAATACCGATATGCTAAATCTGGAATTTTTAATTAGAAATAACTTTTAATTAAAATAATTTAAACGTAAATAATAAAATATTAATTATTATTAATAATTAGTTAATAACTTAACAATTAATAATAATTATATCAACGACAACATGAAACAAAAAAGTAACCAGCTAAATAATTAATTATAAATTAATTTTCTCATAATGTTATGACTGACGTCACAACGTGGAGTGCTTTGTCAATCATAATTTTGATATTACAAAAGCTTTTTCGGAATCAATGTTTATGCTTGTAAACAAGGGTCAGACTTACTAGACTAGCCTACGCTAGAGAATATTCGTGTTGGAACGTCATTATTCTGATAACGTAATTATTCTAATAACATCTTTATTCTAATGACGCCATTATCCTAATAACATCATTATTCTAATGATATCATGATTCTAATAACTTCATTATTCTAATGACATCATTATTCTAATGATGTTATTATTCTAATAAAGTAATTATTCTAATGACATAATTATTCTGATAAAGTTATTATTCTAATAACGTCAATATTCTAATAACGTCATTATTCTATGATGCTCAGATTAATCCTAATAACGTCATTATTCCTAATAAAGTCATTATTTTAATAACTTTATTATTCTAATGCAGTCATTCTTCTAATAACGGCATTAGAAAAATGACGGAACTAGAATAATGACGTTATTCTAATGCAGTCATTATTCTAATAACGCCATTATTCTAATAACGTCAATGGACATCATAATGTGGTCCAAAACCGTCATAGCTTCTTATTCTTCAAATTTTAAGGCATAATTTAGATACGTTTCATAACCTATCTAGATACGTTTCATAGAAACCAAAATATATCCGCATTTTATAACCTATATAGAAAGAGTAAAATAGATAATGAATGCGATACAATCGGTGGGGCAATTTTAGGGAGATAGAGTCTTAAAGCAGATGTGCTAGGGTTTCCCTTTCGTTCGTACCTACGAAGGATCCTAAGGACCCAACTAGAAATAGTAGGAGTTTAAAATAGTGTTGTATAAATGATTAGTATAAAATGTCGATTTACCACTCTATGGAACGTGATATCGTATACTCTATTATAGGTGTAGGTTCCCTTGGCGTGAATCATATAATTATTATAAAAGGGGGGCTTACACATATAATAATTATAAGAATTGGCGATCACGCCAAGGGCCTACACCTATAATATGTTATAAACAATTTGTTTTAATGATTTTTTTCTGATAATGGTTGTAAAGACTTATCTATTAACCGTACAACATCGATTATATATTATAACTATATAAAAGTATATATATAATATATTATACTAAATATATATATAATATAATATATATATATATTAATATTAATATATATACTATATATATATATTATCTATTATATAATAATTATATTATATTTTCAGGTATGTTACGCTATATATATATATTTATTTTAAAATTTTTGAATTTTTTATCTAACTTAGAAGGTAATTTTTTTGCTTTTTAAGTCTTCATAAAAGCAATAAAAATTAAAAGTTCAACAAGCTTTTTTTTAAACGCATATAAGACTTAAAAAGTTTTTCCAGTAATTAAGTTTTTAAATCTATGTTACCTTAACGAAACAATAATCTTACATGTACTTATTTACTTACTTAAATACTTACTTATTACTTCCTAACTAACGCTTACTTAAATATTATAAATTAATTATACCTATTTTCCTTAAAGTAAAATGTAATTTGTTTTTCCCCTCCATTGAAAATTGTTTAACGCGAATCTTTTTCCTACAAAAAAATTTACAGGAGAAAGATCGTTACCGAATGCCCTATATATATATATATATATTTAATATAATATTTATAAATACTAGTTATATATATTATATAAGCGGGAATTTTTAGCAGTTTAAATAATTACTATATATATATATAAATATACGTAATATATAGTTCCTACTACCGTATATACCTATCTACTCATCGCTACCACTTGCAAAATTCATATCAGTGATTGTAAGTGTCCTAAAATTTAAACATAATTTAAATTTTACTTTTTTTATAAATCGTAATTTAAAAGTGTTTGATTTTTCTTTCTATAAATACCAAACATTGAAACCTAAATATGGTTAATTTTAACAACATATACTGTAACATAATCACCAAGTTTTTATATCTAATGGTTATAAGAATAATGAACACAATTTTAAGAACCACTGGTTATATATGATTATTATTAGGTATATTATAGTGTATATAACGTATTATGTATATATATATAGGTTATAAATATATATAGTATATTATATACTATATATATTAATATATTATATATAGTTGTGTTCAATTGTTTGATTTTGCATTGGTGTGTCTTTTTAAGTACAGACCAAGAGATTTCGTATGTGTTTGTACCGTATTAGAAGTACACCACATAATTCTTACAATGTTTAAGTGAAAACAATTCTGTACCCTATTATTGTATATCTTTCAATACATTCTCTCTTTTGTGTGTTATTCCACAGGTGTTTTGATATTGTACTTAATGCTTATTTATAAGTACTTAATAAGAAATATATATAACGTATAACCACCAATTCTTCAATATGATTTAAAGTACTTAAAATTTAATACTACAAGGGCTTGGCCACATTGTTTTTTTTGTGTATCATTGATTGCCATAAATATTCACAGTCTCTGAATTTGACACATCTTTTATATTGAAAGCAAAGCTGATGGCATAGGTTTTTTGAATTCTATAACCCTAAACCACCAGAATAAATATATTAAGATGGTTTTGAATTTATATATACCGTTAAATTACAAATAAATTTTAGTGGTTTTACGAATTTACCAGTTATATTAACCATAACCAGCCAAATAAATTGTAAGTGGTTTTAATTTATACAACGTTGAATCACCAAATACAATTTAATGGTTATTGAATTTAATATAGCGGTTAATCCCAA
>JABUQX010056812.1:22500-27500 GCA_015478945.1 Trachelipus rathkii
TATATTATATATATATTATATATATTTATATATATATATATATATATATATATATATATATGTCTATTGTAAAGATCTCTCTCACCTGTAAATTGCTTCGGGAAAAAGATAAAATTTGTGGTTATTTTTTTATTTTTTTCATATGTACACATTATCGAACAAATCTACAAAACGCTCATGGTGCCATATGCGTGTTTTTTCTTTTTTTTAACAATGCAGTGAAATAAATTATAAATAATAAAAAATAAATTACATTAAGTGAGGTATGATATGTCACTAAGTAAGGTTATGTTTTTCGTTAGTTTATATAAGATTTAAGACTTTAATATTTTTTTAATTAGCTTCTTCGAATTACAACCGTTTGAAGCGATTAGCAACTTTATCTTTATGCTTATTGGTTAAAAAACTACCGTTCTAAAGCTGAGAAAAATACAACAAATTTTTATAAAAATTACTCTTTTCGGTGACCGGATCCTCTTGAATAGCCATTATATATTATATATATATATTAGTATATATATATTATATATATATATATATATATTATATATATATATATATATATATATATTATATATATATTATATATATATATATATATATATATATAAAGCATCTGTTGTGTTATAAGAATGGGTTATTATGTATTTTTTATTTCAGATATAGATCCTATGAAATAGGAGCTATATAATTATATATATATAAGTATATATATATACTATATATATATATTATATATAGTTATATATATATATATATATATATATATATATATATATATTATATATATATATATATATATATATATATGTATATATTATATTATATTATAATATATAATATATATATTATATATATATATATTATATATATATATATATTATAATATATATATATATATATATATATATATCTATATATATATGTTATATATATATATATATAATATATATATTATATATATTATTATATATATATATATATATATATATATATAATAATATATATATTATAATATATTAATTAAATAAAAATAATAAAATAATATATAAAATTTAATAAAATTATATCTATCTATATATATATATATATATATATATATATATATATATATATAATATATATATATATATATATATATATATATATATATATATATTATATATATAATATATATATATATATATATATATATATATATATATATATATATATATAATTATATATATATAATATATATATAGTATAATATATATATAATATATATATTATATATATATATATATATATATATATATATATATATATATATATATATATATATATATATATATGTATATATATATATATATATATATATTATAATGCATATATATATATATATTTAATATATATATATATATTATATATATATAACTATTCTTTTTCAATTAAAATATTTGTAACGCAATAAATATCTGGAAAACAAGTATTTCTGTAAACGAATATTCGTTTTGTAAATGTATTAAAATATATCTTTCCGGTGCTTGTCAAACGTGTTTTTGTTCATCCATCCTTTAGTTTCCTGCTTGTGTGAGCGTGTTCTTTTGTGTGTGTGTGTAAGGTGTGTGTGAAGGGTGTGTAAGGTAGATAAGTGTGTGTTATGTGTATTTATGTATGTAATGTGCGTATGCCTTTTCCGGGAAGCCTCAAACAAGGCTTAAGAATTAAATGAAAATAACGAGGTATTAAAATAAATCGAATTTATTTAAATATTATTATTATTATTATTATTGATTATTATTATTATTATTATTTTATTATTATTATTATTATTATTATTATTATTATTATTATTTTATTATTACTTATTATTATTATTAAATTATTATTATTTATTATTATATTATTATATTATTATTATTATTATTATTATTATTATTATAATTTATTATTATTATTATGATTATTATTATTATTAATTATTATTATTAAATTATTATTTATTCATTCCTATTCTCAATAGTCAATACTTTCATTATTATTTTTAGAGCGATTCATGATGGCGGTTAGTCGCTTATGTATTTATTTATGTTATTATTATTATTGCAGACAAAAATACTATAAAGCAAAAACATATAAAGACTCAAAATAGACAGACTAGAACGCAATTAAACAGACATTATTAAAAAAACAAAAAAAACAATCTTGAAGAATCTTTCACAACGCTCTCAGCAAACTGTTTACAATTATTGACAAAATATCGATTATCGATTAAACAAATGTTAACTATGAATGTTTATATTAGGCATATAAACAGAATTAACAGACCAAGTTGACAGACGATAAACAAACAAAAAAACAAAAATAAATTAACAGATATCCGATGGTTAAAAGTAAAACAAACAAAAACTAAGCAAGCAAACAGACAAACAAAACATTTTAAAAAATTAAGTAGATTAACAGACAAACTGACGCCGTAAATATTTACAACATAACTTAGATAAACAGGCTAATATACAATTCTAATCGGACAATCAGATAAACAAACAAAACAAATAAGCAAGCAAACAAACAAAAACATTTTAAAAAACTTCATACATAGATTATAAGACAAACAAAACAAAAAACATTTCACATAAACTTATACAAAACAGACTAACAGACAATCTTAAATAGGACAAGCAGATAAAAGACAAAAAAACATTTAAAATAAACTCATAAATAAACTAACAAAAACAGGACAAAACTTCACATAAACTTAGATAAACCAACTCCAGACAAAAAATAGCAAAGCAAACAGCCAAAAAAACATTTAAGTAAACTCATAAATAAGACCTAAACAAACACAGCCAAACATTCATATAAATCTCAGGTAAACAGAACTTACCAGACAAATAGCAAGCAATAACAAAAAACATTTAAATAAACTCATAATAGACTAACAAAACAGACAAGAAAACGGGCACTGATGAGACTTTTCTTTTAAAAAGAAAAGCTTGTTAATTTAATTTTATTAAATATTAACTTTTTCTTATCATTTATTTCGTGTAATACGTATATATCAATCATCGAACGTATAAATCTGTGTACGATTAAGCCTGCGTGTCAGTTTGGTGTGGTATTTATCGATTCTGAACGTATTAACTTGTTGTTTTGTAATTCCATCTGTACCGATCTGAGTTTTGTGTAATTGGTTTGTGTGTGTATTTATTAATATGAGCGTATTTTACATGCGTTTGGTAATTCATGTACGTCTGTAATTTTGTGTTTAGTGTTGTATGTGTATTTATTTATCATGAACGTAATTTACATGTGTTTTGTATTCTTGTGCGTACGAGTTTTTGTATTAATATAGTTTTGTATGTGTATTTATTAATCATGAACGTACATACATGTCTTTGTCATTCAGTACGTCTGCATAAAGTGTGTTTGTGTACATCTTGTGTGTTGTGTTAAATAGAATTTTCTATTCGTTTATAGTAATCATGAATGGTTAATGCTTTAATGCATGCGTTGTGTTCGGATAATGGTAAATGTACATCAAGTGTACGAGTTGTCTTTAAATGTAGGAGATCACAAAATGTTACGAAAGTTTGTAAATGTACACAATGTAAATGTCTATAAATGTAGGAGACACACATAAATGTGTGCGAAAGTTTGTGTAGAAGTGCACATGTAAACCACAAATCTTTGTAAGAACGGCCTAAAAATAAACCAAATAACACGCACATCATTAAAAACATCCTTCAAGCGCACGAGATATATACAAGCGTGTATGATCTTTTCCTCACTTCCACAACGCAACTACAGCTGCACACACGTGTACGAAAATTCCTGCACATGAACCAAATATACACACACGTATATAGAACATTCCTTTTAATTCGCCAAATTTGTTACGGCCCACGCTCTTCGAAAGGCCCTCTAAATTTGCCTCAAATTCGCACACGCGTGTGTTGAAAATTCCTCAGATATATCAAAACAAACATACATGTGTATGTCTCCCTTAACATTCCCTTAATTCGTACATACGTGTACAAGTCTTTTAAATAGTAGCTTAAGAATCAAATACGCTTGTACGTGGAAATTGAACTCACAGCCAAATTCGTACATAAATGTTGCGAAAACCTTTCAAGTAAATCAGATACACTAAGCGTGTACGAACGTCACTCAAGGTGGCACTAGACTGTCATAAGCGTGTAACGGAACAATCACTCACGAAACGCATATGAATATATACAGTGGTGTATGTGTATGAAATATCCCCTGCAATTGCATCAAAATACATACAGGTATGTGCACAACATTCTCAAATGAATCAGTTTTACGAACTATGAGGAAACATCCAAAAGTGCACTATGGAAACCGCACACAGCGTGTGCAAACTCTCTTCAAGCAAAGCAATATACAACCAATCATGTAAAAAAATGTATGACAGGTGCACCTAAATTCGACACGAACATCCTTCACTAACAACAATGTTTGCATCAATCATCGTATGCACGTCCCTCAAGTGGCACAAGACCGGACAACATTGCGCTTGTACAATTGTCCCTCAAGTGGCCAAGACCGACACACGCGTGTACAATTTGTCCCTCAGTGCAAAGACCGACACACGCGTGTACAATTGTCGCTCAAGTGCAGCAAGACTGACATACAACGTGTACAATTGTCCCTCCAAGTGCACAAGACGCGACAACCACGCGTGTACAATTGTCCTTAAGTGCACAAGAGCCGACACACGCGTGTACATGTCCTCAAGTGCACAAGACTGACATACACGTGTACATTGTTCGCGCTCACGTGCACAAGACTGCAAACACGTGTTAACAATTGTCCATGCAATGTGCACAAGACTGACACACACTGTACAATTGTCCCTCAGTGCTATCAAGACTGACACACACACGTGTACAATTTGTCAGCCAGTGCCTAAACGCATCACAAGCTTGTGCATACACTCCAAAAAACCGCATCAAATTCACACCACGTAAATAAACATCTCTCAAACGAATCAG